>JAQFVV010006943.1:0-189346 GCA_028023455.1 Epiperipatus broadwayi | reverse complement strand
CGATCTAACGAATATTATTTTTAACAAAACAATTCATAAAAATATCTATTTAGTTAAAATACAAATTAATTTGGATTGTCCAATACTTACTGTTCATATATATATATAGCTGCAAGTCAAAGATGTGTTGGTTTTAGTGTTTTCTTTGGTTAAACTCCTAAGATCTCTGTAAACAACGATCCGTTAAAATCATCATTTGCTGCGAGACTATTTATTATTATTATTATTATTATTATTATACTACTACTACTACTACTACTCTGTTGATTTTCTGCATATGAATAATTTTATTTTGTAAATGTTTTTATCAGAACAATGCACCTGATTGTTTTCTTTCATATCTTCTAGTAAAAAATGACTTTATTGCTCAGGACTTATAAGAAGTTCAATTATTGGAAATGACAGATCTGGGTGTGATTCTATGGATGTACACTTCATGTATTAGTTGTTTAAATGACATGCTTTACATTTTTGTTAAAGCTGAAAAATTTGAGACCATTAATCTCATCTCAATCTGGTTCCTATTAGAGGCCATTTGATGAGAATTTTGAGATTATTTAAACTTGACTAATCATTCTAAGCTTTAAAATTTGAAATATAGTAATCAAAATATATATTAAAAAAAATCAACTTCTAAATAGTTTTAATAGAGCTTTTTTTTCTTTTCATAATTGATCTTAGCTAGTGTATCAAATATGTGGGGGAAAATTTTCTAAGATGCTTGAAATTTAAAATTTTTTAAACTTTCATTCAAATTCAAGTCATAGCAGACAACTGCACTAAACACTATACATGAGGCTTTTTACAGCCAGGACCATATTTAAATTTTATTGAGTAATATTCTCTTATATTAATAATTTCAATAAAGTTTTATTTATTATATTTATTGATTGTTTTTAAATCTTTTTTGCCTCATAGTGTATGAAGATTTATATATAAGGATTGCTTTATAAGCTTTTAAAACATAATAAAATCGTTAATTGGATATCTTCTTTGGAGTGCTGAATATGATACTATTGATTCTGGGTCTGCAATGAACAACTAACTACTCTGGATTAGATTTTTTAGAAATTTTTTTTTATGCACATATGCTATTTTATGCATATATGTATGCAATGGGGGCAGGCAGATCGCATTTACATTATAATCATTATTGTAAAGACACTCATAAGATGTTTAATATTGATAGGTTTCATTAGTATGATATGGCTGATAATGTGATAGTAGAATGCAATGTAATTGAGTTAGAATTAAACAAGATGTTAGTCTTTTTTTTAAAAAAAAAAGTTCCCTGCAGAAATTAAAAAGTCAGTATTTCAACATGTCAAACAAATAGTTTAAACAAAAAAAATAATCCAAACTTATTTGTCTATTTACTTGATATTTTTTGATTTTGTCTTCTAATTACTTCAGCAGAAAATTTTTGTTTCTGAAATGTTTCAACACCATGACTGATTATAACTCCCTGATGTATTCTCTGCTATATCTGTTCAATGGAAATAATTCACATTGCACTTCTTTGCATGTAGTTGATATAAGCCTTATAATGTAGATAGAGTCTATCCCATGAAAAGTATGTTCCACTGTTTATTAATTTATATGTTCAATCCAACAAAGGTGTGATTTCACAATAATGGACTCTATAATATCACATCTAGAAAGTTGAAGAATATATTGTTATTATGATCTTGAATGGCATTTTAAAATTTTTGTCATATTTTAAAATGAAAATTCTCTATTGTTTTTTTTTAATACACTGGGTAATCAAGTCTCACTTCCATACTATAAATAAGTAAAAATACAGCTCTATATATTGCTAGCTTGGTTGCAGTAGTTATTTTCCTATAGTGAAATACTATTTTTGTAACTTATCAGAAACAGCACCTGTATATTGAAGTTTGTGTTATGTCTCACCATCTAAGTCTGTCTTTCTATTTATAAAATTACCTAAACTGTTTTTACATTTTTAAGTTGACAACCATCTTGCTAATGATTTTTCTTTCATTTTACTGGTTGATAAAAAAGTTGGATTTCTTGTACATTAATTTATGAACAAATGTTTTTATATGTTATAATCAAAACATTAAATATATTCTGTAAATCATGTTCTAAACTAGCAAAAAATAGCACAATCATCAATATACTGTAAATCTAGAATCCAAGAAAAGGTTATTGATTTTGCTTTGAATCAATTCAAATTAAAAACTTCATTATCAGACCTATACCATATCTTGATCTCTTTTTTATCAAGCTGCCTATAAACAATTCCAAAGACTATTGTCATAAAAATTGATGATAATGTTGTAGCAAGTATTCATCCTTGTAGCACTAATTTTTACTTGTAGTTATAACATTTCCTTTTATTCTATCATGTATAAGCTGTATAATATGAATAAATTTTGATGTACAACCAACTAATTTTAAACAATCCCATAAAATCTGTCATATTAACAGAGAATCAAATGCATTGACTAAATCAATAAACACATTGTAAGTCATCCCTTTATTCCTGATCTTGCATTTGCCTGGCAACAAAAATCAAAACATCAGCATTTGATATGTATGAAAAGTATTGTTTTATGGATGTATGTGTATAGTCATTGTAAAGCTTATTTTAACTTTTTTTTTTTTTGCCTTTGTATTATTGATTTTTTTTTTCCAGAATTACAATGGCTGATGATAATGATGATGATATAGTAGTTTGTAAAGAGAATAACATTTTTAAATGAAAATTTATTCGTGTTCAACGTAATCAAATTTTGATATTGATTTTTTCAGCCTTTGATGGAAAAATAATTGAAATTTACGAAACAAAAGCTTACTGATTTGTTAGTAATGAAATAACTGCTTTTTGATTTTATATAGTAATATTAAAACTTTTGAATAGAATAAATTTTTCATTTATTAAAGGTTTTACTAATGATTCATTACGCATATATAAATTTATTTTTAAATTTTGATTTGTGAATCAAAGTCAATTGAATAAATAGAATTTGAAATATTTACTGTTGATTTTGATGAAAATCTTTTTAACAATTAAATTTTATTTGTTTAGCAATTTATTTACTTGAATTTAATAATGAACACAAAACGATTTTAAATCCTGAATAATTAAGCAAATAGTTTTTTTTTTTGATTAGTTAAAAAAACGTTTTTTTTTAATGTAAGCAATGTTTCCAAAAATGGGAAATATAATAAACTATTTAGATTTTTAACTAATAAAAGAAATAAAAAAATATTATCACTATACTTCTTTATAATCAATAATAAAAACAGTAAAACTGTTAATATTAATCTTTGTCACTGGTTAATTCATTGTATGAATTTTAAATATTGTCACGTAGTCATAAATTATTCTTTTAGAAATTAAAAAAAAAAATTTTTTTGTTGCTATAATATTAATGTGTTACATTGAAAAACAATTATTTATCAAAACTAAATTACTAATCAATATATATATTACAAAAATAATGCATGATTGTTTTCCAATTTTTTTTTTTTTGTTTTGATTACAAATGTTGCATTGGACAAGAGTCCTCAGTGCCAAAAATGAATTAAAATTATATTTAATGTTTTCAGTGTTTTTTTCCAAAGTATGAAACCATAATGTATTTAGCTTTAATAAGATACAATGATAAAATAAAATAACGTATTACCTTTATTTTAATAAAATGCAATGATAATGTATAGTAAACTACTAACTAACTGATTGATTCAATGTTTGACTATCACAATGTATATGGATAATATAAATGGAGGTATACTACGTGTCAGGGCTCATACAGGACATGGGTCAGCTATATAGTAACAAAAAAACCTATTGGGATACGTTTAAGTACATGTATCCCAGCCAACAAAAAACCTCAGGAAGACTAAATATATCCATAAGATCACTACTTAAGAAAGCTAGATCTTGGGCCATGGAGCCCAAATTAATAAATTTTATCATAAAATACCAACTCGATGTGCTTCCCACAAGGCAATTTATGGTAGACTGCAGAAGGTTCAAAAACATTACTCCAATATGTGTGCTCTGTAGTGAAGATGAAGAGACAATGGATCACACCTCTCACTGCAAAAAATGTATAGATCTTGAAATAAGACTGCAGTCTAGTGTCCAGTCAGGATGTGCCTCTATTTTCAATATATGTAAAGCAATGAAGAATGGCACTTTTGCCACGATCCAGATGGCCATTATAATACTATTTGCAAAATGGCTCACCAGGTGTCACTTTGTATTCAGTCCAGCATGAAAAGTCCATGGGAAGTTTTCAATGAACTCATGACTAACCTTAAAACTAGAGATCATCTAATGGCCCCGGCTAAACTGTTCTCTGATACTTGGGAGCAGATGGCTCTAGACCAGAGACCAAACACTACTACTAAAATATTGTCCAAACTATAGAAATGGATGCAAAACTATTTTGTGCTGCAGTAAGTGGGACAATTGCAAATGGTGGTCTAAATGCACCATTGAAATTGACAAAATTACAGGGAATTGGGAATATCAACACCCCTGCAATGCAAAGAGTGATGTGACACACCTGACAAACTTGGTTTAATAATCTAATAGCTAGGGTGCCATAATCAATTGGAAATGGTGCAAACAAAATCACATAACTGTCCAGTCCCCTTGTGTGGGGAAAACATGTAGTGGGACACCCATGAATCCTTAATTTTAAGAAAGTCATGTATTGTAATTCATGTAGTTTTCAAAATAAACTTATTTCTTAATAAAAAAAAAACAAAAAAACAATTATTTTGGGTTTTTATAATATTAATATGTTAGAAGTGAAAAATATTAATTAATCACAAATAAACTATAGATAATAAATGTATTTATTATAAAAGTAACATATAACTATTTCCAATTTTTTCATATTTGTTTTGAATTAAAATGTTGTCTTTGATTAGAAGGCTAAATATCAAAAATACATTAAGATTGTATTTAATATTATAATGTTCTCTCTGAGTATGAAGTCGTAATGCATTATCTTCATTTTAATAAAACATAATAAAGTATAGCAAACACTTAACATTTACTATTATTACTGATGAATTCTTTGTTTGACTATCAAATTATTCTTATAGAAATTAAATAATAAGAAAATATTTTTTGTTGTTATAATGATATACTGTTATTTTATTAAAAATAGATTATGTAACTATGCTTTTTAAATGTTTATATAAAGGTCCTTTGTGGTTATAAAAATAATCATAAAATTTTTTTTGATCATATTTATAAGTATAGACTTATAAATTTATTAAATGCACATTGACCACATAAGTAACATCTACTGACGCATATTCTTGAGGTTACAGCCTCAGTAGATGTTACTTAAGTATAGAATATATGAATAATATGTAACCAAAATTAAAAAAAAAAAAAATCTCAAAACTGATATGTGTTTTCTGTATTCTCTTCTTGTTATATTGCTATATTAATAGCATTTATAATAGCACATTGCATGATTTGATATTCATAGAATTGATTGTTGGTTGATTAATGAGTACAAGGGGTATCTTAATTAAATATTTTAATAGTAATGAAAAATAAATATATAATCAGTAAATAAATTTTGTGTTATTTTTTATTATTATAAAGCATTTTTTAATGAAAATTATATAAAATCAAGATAAATATTATTAAAATATCCTAATAACTATTTGTAAATCCTAGGAATCAGTAGAATACATTTTGTAAACAAGTAAGAAAGTTATATTGTAAAAGACTTCACTTTTCAAATATTTTCTATAAGATTTTATTTAAAAATATATTAAAAAAGTATTTTACAATTGAATATATATTTGTAATATAAAAATAAACATTGCAAAGAATATAAACTTTCTGAAATCAAAGAATTATAACTAGCCCATATAGTTACTTTTAACATTTTTTGCGTTCTGATATTTTTTCAGCTGATACAAAAAAATATTTATATCAACATTGACTGTTCTAAATATTTTTTCAAATTGCATTTTATCATCACACATATATATTTAATATTTTTAAAAGGGTAATATAGATGTAAATTATTTAATAAATGGAAACCCCATTATATAACCGAAGTTAAAACTATAGCCAAGATGCATTAAAGTGCACCAACCTTGGCTGTGATTTTACTTTATTTATATAACAAAGTTCTCAGTTATTAAATAATATGCATCTGTTCATATATAGGGAGTTTGCAACATAATGTGTTTCGTAATTAATGGTAACCCATGATTTATATATTGTAATAGTCAGGATGAACCAACAACAGCAAAATCATCATTAGGGTAACTTCAACTACCACAACTCATTCCAATCTACATACTACTTCATTTTAATTAGGCTCAGTGATCAGGGAGAGATAGAGGCTCTTAAAACTATGTGACTTCCCTGTGGGAAACAAGATACCCAATGCAATGTATATATAAGATACAACACTTTATTAGTATTAAAATTGCAAATAAATAAACAAAAGAAATGACTACTGCTTAATTTGGTTGCTAGACTTATAAGATAGTGGAATTATATTAATTGTTGATTACATATGTAAAAGTTTCACTTTATAACATATATATATATATAAGGGATCTCAGGTGATATATCTATTTTGATGTTTGGGCAGATATCCCTCAAGCAGGTATATAGTAATAAATAACTCAAGGTAAGTTTAATTAACTTTAGAAAATATGGTTAAATAGATAAATGCATAACTTTCATGATCATGACCAATAAATGCAGAAATATTAAGCATTAACATAAGTAAGATAGAATCAGTGCTGGATTAATTTTCTAAAGAGAAAATTATTTTCTTTACTATCTAAAAAATTTTGCTGATTGCTATCTTGATCTAGTTTAATTTTAAAATTGCATTTCTTAATTAAATTCCAAATGTCTTTGATTTTATCTAATCTCCATAGTAAATATACATTTCTTATCACTCTTTTCCCTAAAATAATTACAAAATTAGAATTTAATTTATACATTCTTTTATCATCAATTGATTTTAATTAATTATTTACATTTTCTTTGCTGACTTGAAACCCCCATTACTATAACTTTAAATTCCATAATAAAATTAAATTTCATAATAGAACTAAATTTCTTTTATACATTTTTTTTTTTGTAAATGCCTTAGAATTACAACTTAAAGTCAACAATATGTATATATGAAGTATATATATATATATGAATGTCTATACATGACCGCTTCAATATATGTAGAAAAATTTAAAGATCTTTATTGCTGTGATGTGTTAATCATATTTACAGATCATACTATATTGACAACATTTTTATAAAGTATAAATTATTTGAAACATAATACTTCTAATAATATTTAAAATATCTTGATAATAGATGATTTATAATTAATTTTGTGGTGTTAATGACTGCTACAAAGATATTTTTCTCTTCTTAGTTGTTTTATTAATATTTAACTTTGAATTGTACATTAAAGAAGAAAATTAGTTTGCAACTAATAAATAAAAAATTCTTTTGTCTTATTTTCCATACTTTAAAATTATTATTAAATTTTGAATGGTATGATAAAAGTTAAGTTAGATTTCTGATAATGAATGATATGTTTTCTTTTTTTTCACAGCACATTTTCGCTTTTTGTGTTTTTTGGTATTTTTTATTTGTTAAACTGATATTTAAATCAATAGATTGGAAAAGAAATAACAATAACAAATTGCTTTTTATGTTTTTAATATGAGAAGCAAATTTGAAAACTTTTCAGCATCAATAAACTTTCATTTTAGAAGAAAAACACACAACACAAAAAGGCAACAATTGTTAAAATGTATATTTTTATTTTTGACAAAATCATGAAGAAATATTTGAAATTTTTAAATTGTAGTGTACATTGTTTTAAAATAAAATTTGGCAAAAAAAAAAAAAGTACAGATATTTCTTGACATCTGTAATTCTTCAAAAATATATAGTATACACAAAGTTTACAGAAAGTATACAAATATTTGAAATTCATTATACTTTTTAATATTGATGATCTTAACTTTATTAGTATGACAAAGGAGGAAATATAATTTTTTCATTTATTAACTGCAAATTAACTTCAGTTTTTTACTATATTGATAAAGTTCAATTTATTGATGAAAAACAACAACATATATATATATTTGATTCATTAGCTACAGAATACATTTTAGTAATTATAAAATAGTTAACTGCAGGATATTCATTATTTTAAATGTTATTAGAAATATAATATTTTAAATACTATACATTTTTTAAAAAATGTTTTTAATATAGAAACAGTCTGTAAATATAATCATTAAAAGAAAATCATGTTATATGTTAAAATAATAAAGATTTATAATTTTTTTCAACTTATGCATAAAATGACTTACACAAAATCCTTTAGAATGCATTCATTATGTTAATTAAGAATTAACTATATAACAAATCAATTAACAAGTTTGACTGATGTCAATACGCTTTTTTTAAACTTTCCACTTTTAGCCATGACTATACGACTGTTATAGTAATTCATGATTTTTTTTTTTTGTAATAAAATAATTTTATAAAGTGAAACTAATTTTAATCACTATTTTTTTTTAATACTCCATCACTTTCTTTTGATCATATAATTACTATTTATGTTATTGTTATTAAAAAGTGATTTGAATGTTATAGTAAAAAAAAAATACAACAGTAATAATAAAAAGATAAAAATTCATCCATGCTTTATTTTTCATTCACTTTCATTCTGTGGCATTTGTTTGTGCAAAGTTGTTGTTTTTTTTTAAAAAAAAAAAAACTATTCTTGTTATTCATATAATATTTATGTTGTGCAGAAAGTATTTCTGAAGCTGTACTGTAAATAATTCATTATTATTATTGTGACAATCTTACTTAATATTATACTATTCATAATTTTTCTTAAGATTATAAAACATATTTATTAATATTATATTTCTTTGGCTAATTATTCAAATTAATTCCTCTTTTTTCCTGTGAACTTTTTTTCTCATTAAAATGATATTTTAATAATCAAATAATAAATTAAAGATATGGTTAAAAATTGAAAATAAAATTGAAATAAATTTAATTATAATTTTTGTGCTTTAATATGTGTGTATATTCATAATTGATCCCATTTTATGAATGTAAATCCATTTATGCAAAAATAAAAATATTTTAAAGGAAAATTTTGCTTATAGTACATGCATTTGTGTATATTATGTAAATAATTATTTATGTTTTTCATTAGTCAAAATACATTTGCAAGGTAAAAAAGTCATACTTTTCCATTTACTCATTTCAACAATACTCTAAATCCTAATTTTTATGAAAGAACTATACATGCTTATATATATAGTTTATGTTTTTATTGGTCTTATGATAATGATGTGTACATGCTATCTTTTTACACTGCAGCTAAATGAATACAATTCTGTAAAACACAGCTACAATAATTGGATTTTTTTAAAAATTCATTTTTGTTATAGTACTATAATTTAAATAAACACAAAAACTTATAAGTAAAAAGAGAAGTTATAAATAAATATAATAATAAGCTGAATGTTTTCAAGGATCCATGCCTCATAATCATAGCTTTCTAAAAAATATATAATAAAATATATGCAAAGATATTTAAATTAGCATGTGTTACGTGGCCCATTTCTTCGATATATCAAAGCAAGTGTCTTTTCTATTTATGGCTTTAATATTTCCATTAATATAGAATGCTTTATTTATTTTTCTCTTATGATCATTTGATTCTGTGCATATAATTACAGGATTGGCAGGTGTAAAATTTTGTCCAGATTTCATGGCATGCTCTAAAAATACAGAAGATGCATTGTTGTTTTTCTGAGCTCTATTGTAAGTGTACACATGTTGAGCAAGTCTAGTATTAATAGTAGCGTTAGTTTCACCATAATATACAGTTAGGCATTTTTCTTGAGAACTTGAAATGGAATATACTGCATGTGGGGTGAATGATCAATCTGTTAGAATTAGGAGGAGGTCTAAATCCTATTTTAAACTTATTGATTAATGCTTTAGTTAATTTGTTAATATTTTAGTACTATAATTTATAAAAGTTACTGTTTAATAATGTTCTGTACTTTTAGCTCAGTAGTAGAGTAGCAAATTCAAGAGTTAATGGTATTTGAATCATTTTTATCTGAGTAAGGTAAAAAAAAAAATTTTGGTCAATTGAATGAAAACAGATCATGTGAAACCTATTACATGGTCAGTCCTTTACTGGGTAATATTATTAAAAATAAATAAACTTATACTAGGATTTCTTTTTGGGTTTTTTTAATAACACAAATAACAAATTTTTTGTGATTCAATAATTTTATTTGATGAGCTATCATTAGCTGTTTGTATCAGATAAACAATATGACACTGTAATACTAATTTAATTTTTATGTTTCTAACTGTCTTTTTAGAGAGATTGGAAGTGTTTAATCAGTAGTTAAAATATACACCATTAAGCTTCTGATAGTCTAGAGAACAGTTAATTTGACAAACCTTTGAAACCATGGATTATGAAATTTGATAGTGAACCTATATTAAAAATCTTATAACCATCATGCACTTTTGCATCCAAAACAAAATTTAAAATGCAATAAAAAAATAATATAAACTTTTAAAAATGATAAAATATTTAAAATTTAATTTTATTATTTCTAATAAAAATATATGGTACTTACGTAGTAGACCTGCTAAGTCTTTTTACATTCATATCAATGTACTGATAACTTTTTTATCTTGTGATCTAACCAAATAACATGTACACTGGAACTTGTACAAACTTAAAATGATCAATTCATCAAAACAAACCTTATATACATGATGTTTTCACAGGATTTAAAAAGTTATCGGCAGTGTGAATACATATATGAAAAGGCATAGCAGTTGTAATACATGACAGTAATTGCACCAGCCTAAATCTGAAAAAGTACATTTTTAACAAGTTGAAAAATATTAATTTCACACAAAAAATATTAAATTTGACACAGCATTATGCAAATCCCAAATGTTACTTAAAATACAGGTAAAACAATCACTAAATTACAAAATGCTTAAAATGAAAACATAGGATACTTACATTGTCATGCATAACAAAAATTGTCAAGATGATGAAACAATCAATTTGTCTGCTCTATTTTATTTTAAAGTGAATAAAATTTTCTTCCAAAATGGTTTACTTTTTAATATGAATTTGATTTACTAGCAGTTTTAGTTGCTTGTTATTAGTAATCAAAATGTTTAATGGTGGACATTATATGTCATATTTACCCTGTAACTAACTAATCAGTAAAAAACAAAAAAATATATTTTAAGAATTGTTGCTCATTTTAAACGTCTTTATGACTAATTTGTTCTTAATAAATATTTGTCTTGTTATAATTTGTATAATATTAAGCATATTAATTAACATTATTTCCATATATGTTTTGCCAAAGAATAATTTTTTTCCCATTAAGATATATTTTATATAAAATATTATTAAAATATTGTCTTTATTTTTATTACATGCCGCTATTGTTAATTAAATATTAAAAAATTCATTCAAACAAATATATTCGATTCTTAACTAATGTATTTATAACAAAACATTATTTGATTTTCTCTGTTTACATTTGACATGTTTTAGGAATAGTAATTTATTCTATTCTATAATCCAGAGTTATCTATTACTAAGCTAGTAATAAATACATACGACATGGACATGATGTAACTTTCATTTCTGATGAAGACATATTCAGCATTTCATATTTTAAAAAACCTACTATGATTGATGTAACTTTCATTTCTGAAGAAGAGATGTTGTATCCTAAGTTTATAGTTTTCTAAAATTTATCTTATTTTTATTTTGGTATTGAAAAATTGTAAGTAATACAGTATTTTGATATATTAAATTAGTATATAACAATTTCTGTTTAAAATTATTAAGTTTTGGCTTGCTGAATGTGATAATAGAGAATATATTCTTACAAGGTTATATCTGCATTGAGTTGTGCATGTGAAGTAAATGAAGATTTTCAAAGGCATAACATTTTCAAGACAAAGATAAATATTTACATTATAAAGATTATTTATAGATGCTGTAAGATGTAATAATAACTATTTTTATTAGGAAGATATGGTTGATATAATACCCAGAAGAACTATAATTATATAATATGTTGAAATTTTCCCCAAAGAAAAGTTTGCTATAGAAATATATCATCATAAGTTATCAAATAGTTTAAAGCAGTGGTCTTCAACCCTTGGTCTGCGGACCAGTGCCGGGTCACATAAGTTTTTTACCAGTCTGCTGGTAGACTGGCAGGAAAGTTTGTAATAACAAAATCATGAGTTTAAACTTTTAATTAATATAAACAATTTATTTTTTCATCTCATTTTTACCCAATTAAAAAAAAAGAAACAGAATGAAAACAAAATCTAATCAATCATACATAAATTAATTTGTTTTTCTAGTTATCACAGATGTTTATGGGGGGGGGGATAGAATTAAATTTTTTATTACTTTTCTAAAAAAATTCAAAATTTAAAAAAAAAAGTTTTTTATTATACAAACTCCATATATATATAACTTCATTTTGTATATTTAACATTGTTATTTTGATCAGTTATAACAATTATGGTCATCTAAGGCTATGCAGTTTAACATCTTTAAGAAAATTTATCTATAGACTTCTGCCGGTCCGCAAAACCGTATCCTTATTTTTGCTGGTCCACGAAACCTTATCCTTATTTTTACCAGTCCGCAGGTGTGAAAAGGTTGAAGATCACTGGTTTAAAAAAAACAGCATATATGGTATACATAGATATATTTGTGGCTCACTGATTAGTTTGTATACACATCACAGAACTTCTTTGTCTTTTGATTGTTTTTTTCTTCTAAAGTTGCTGAATTAATGCTGGTTTATACCAGAGTTTTATTTGCATATTACACTATTATAATATTAGTTTTTTTTTTTTTCAATTTTGTTCACTTTAAATTAACATCTTTATATACAAATTAATAAAATTCATGTAGTTTTATAATTTTTAGTCTTTCTTAAAAATTTGAAATAGATTGACAAAAATAAAACTGGAATTTTATTATAAATAATTGAAACTCAGTTGATGTATGTCATAAATGGTTTAATAGAGTGATAGAGTTCAAGGTCCGTGGATCCCAGTTCAGTCTCTATCATTTATGCTTGAACTTCTTATGAATCCTTATGCAATAAACCATTCACTGAATTTAATTTATTGGATTCATTATTCATTTGAATTGTTTACACTTTAATAATATATTTTTTATATAGTATCATTCAAATAATGAGATATTTTTAAAAGTAGCAGCATTCTTTTTTTATCAGTGTTAATCATTAAACATCACATGACCACTATTTCTTATGCTTGTGTATAACTGTTGCTAGATCCTAAAATCTAGGTGCAGTGCTCTCAGATCCAAGGCTCCTCACTGATGAAGGCCACAAGCCAGAAACTAATCTGGGGATATTGGATGAGTAGGCACTAGATGGGGATTTTATGCACAAGCCTTCTGGCATCCATTGATTACTTTAGCTTGCTGTGTGTGGCAATACGTATAGTGAGTTTTGCCTGTTTTAGCAAGTGTTAATCATCAAAATCACTGCACTGAGTAATAATTATATTTTATTGAGTGCACAGGAAGTATATGTAAATACTTTAAGACAGTTCAATATTACCTCTGCAGTATATTGAGCACTCTTACATTGGATTTTCAGATGTATATGCAATTATCTATTAGAAATAGGCATATGGTTACTGGGAATTCATGGAACTGCAAGAGAATGCTATAATAATGCCTATTTATTGAATAACTTTTACTTAGATAAAACAACTTATTAAATAGCCCAATAAAGAGCAAAAACATTTCCATTATTTATTATAGATTAATAATGAATGCTAAAACATTACTCACCCAGCTTTCCAATTGTTACATTGTGTATGTTTGATTCTTTTTCCATTATTGTTTTATTTTGTAGTTAAGAGTAGTAATATATCCATTTACTGACTAATATTGAATAGTTAATTCACTATGATTAAATATTTGGAAAAAAAAATATAAGTCTAATTAAGTTTGAAAAAAGTTTATTTAGCCAAGATTTGAACTCCACTTTATATGTAATGTGGAAAATGTTATGTCGCTATATCTTGATACCACAATTATTCCTATACATTTTTCAAATGTATACATTTGACATATGTATGATTGTGTTGTTAATTTTGTTATGTATGCATTTAAGTTTGTTTTTAAAATTGAGAAAGTATAATAGATTTGGCAGCAGGAAAGATTTAGAAATTCTAATGGTTTTTGTTAATCATTATTGAAAGAACTTCAACATTGTTAACAATAATCCATTTATCATTCTGTTTCTGGATCATGGTTTACTCGTTTACTATTATTTTATATCCTCTTATACAAGACCTTTGATAAATAAGATTGATGAAATATGTCTTATAATTACAGACATATTTCCCAGAATTAATTGTCACTGTTTTATTTAATGCAATTCGTCAGAGATTTCAGTCTTATTTTGCTAGAATTCATAACATTTTAAAAGCCCTAAAATGACTTATTTTAATGATTTTGTTTTAAATGTAATATTTTTTAAAAAAAAAATTCATAATGAATACATTGTAAATATAAAAACCTTGTAACGAAATTGTAAACTGAATTGATGAATACATCATGGATAAAAACATGGCATGGAGTTGGTGTTTCGATTATTTGCGTTTTCTGGCAAATATATGTAATGATAATGATTTGAAATTTAGTATGATTCTTTTTTTTTTTAAATAAAAAATAGTTTTGAAAATTACAGGTATTTTTAAAACTTTACATTTGTGTTATTTTTCTTCCTTATTATATATATAAAAGCAATTCTGCTTTTCACTTAAATCTTTAATACAAGCAGCTGTTAGGTTGCCCTTTTTAGGCTATGTAAGAAAACAGATTGTGGACAGATTGACATTTTAGGATGATCTCATCAGTGTGAGAAAAGGTCCATCAAAGGGTAATGTTAGTTTTAAAAAACATCTGGGTCAGCTGGGAAGTCATTTAAGTTTTTGTAGTCTTTTCCTTACTTTTGTTTTGAAATTTAATCCAAGACAGCTTTTAAAGCTGATTGATCTGAAAGAGAGAAGCTGAGAATACATTTTAAATTTTTACTAAAAGCTAACAGAGCTGACAACTTCCTAGAATAGCAGCTTATTAATTATCGATTCTTGAAGTGTGATTCATAAACATATTCAATCCAGTTGGTAATTTGAAGAATGTTTAGTTTTCTTATATAAAAATAAATAATTGTGAATTGTGCTTTTTTTTTTTTACTTATGCTTTTAATTGACTGTAAATAACAATGAGTAATTATTACTAGAAATCTACATTTGTAAAAATGGGTAACCTATTTTCTAAATAAGATGCAGAAATATTTTTATTTTAAAAAAGAAAAAACTGGAATTTAAAATATTATTCCTTTCCATGTTTTTATTGGCTATATTTCTTTAGCATTTATTGTTTAAATATTATTTTACAAATTTAAGAATTATTTTTGTAATCACTAATGCAATTATCAAATTAAAAAAAAAAGTATTAATATATAAATACAAACCCGTACCTATCATATAAATAACTTT
The DNA here is from genome assembly GCA_028023455.1 of Epiperipatus broadwayi. Taxonomy (NCBI): domain Eukaryota; kingdom Metazoa; phylum Onychophora; class Udeonychophora; order Euonychophora; family Peripatidae; genus Epiperipatus; species Epiperipatus broadwayi. The sequence continues at coordinate 173,700 of JAQFVV010006943.1, read as the reverse complement.
CCAAAATCATATACAAGAAATTTCTATAAATTATATTGATTCGAATAGTGGATAATGGCACACATATAGAAAGCACAATTGGAATGGAATTCACAGTAATGTGGAAGGTTAATATTGTGGAGATTGTGATATATCAGACATAATGACGATTAATTATTCATGATAATGGAAAGTATCAAATGCAGAGATAATTTAGATTTATTCCCCAAAATTATTATGAGAGACTAATCCTAGAATTAAAAATAATCGAAAGATATAAGTGCTATGAGTAAATTTGATTGTGATGATTAAAATGATAAAGCATACAAGTTTATGGAATTTGCAGAAAAAGAAAAATTGTATATTATGAATTTTTTCTTTGAGAAAAATGTTAAATGGAATAGAAGTGGAAATATCCAAATAAAGACACAGCATAATTGGATTAGAAAATATGTATTTCAAGTTTGTAATGTTTTTAATATATTTAGCACAGGAAAAGAATATTAATTATGAGAAGAAAGATGTGTGTTAATGCAAAACTAGAATGAAAAACTCTTTAAAAAGCATTAACAATTGATGTTTTTAACTTTGAGAAACATGCCAACAAAAATTTAATTTAGAACTTGCTAATTGTTTAAAAAATATTAATGGATTTTGAAAATAGTTCAGACTTAAAATGAGATCAATATGAAAAACAGTCCTCTACTAAGAATAACACTAAAGATAGCTGGTACAAAAAATAATTCACCAGTAAATTTTTTTTTGAAACAAAATAATGTATCAAGAAAAAAAAAGAATGTGAAATCTTTTAAATGATCCATTAAGAAGAATTAAATATCTTGGAATTCTATAAAATTGATACAAAAAAACAACAACTTAATAATGATGTAAGAAAATAATAATTGGCAAGAAAAGCTATAAAAGAAAATAAAAGTTTCAAAATTATAAAATAACATCTTGATATTGATAGATATTAACAATAAGAAAAAAAGCTACAAAGAATATCATAAAGTATATTGAAGAAGTCTATAAAGATTTATATAATAATAAAGACCAAGAAAATCAAACAATCACTATAATTATTACATTTTCTGAATTGCTGAGTATTTTAAACGAAGATGTAAGAAATGCAATTAAATCTATGAAAAAGGAAAAAGCTTCAGTAAGTGTTAGAATTATTATTGTTACTTATTATTGTTATTTTAAAAAAAAGTATGAGAAGAAAAATATTTATACACTTGAAGAAAAATATTTTAATTAATAGAATTCATTTTAAATATATATTCATTGTCAATTAAAACTACAAACAGAATATAGATCTCCAATTTACTTAAATAATATATATTATAAAATATAATTATAAACATAGAACAGTGAATAAATTTAAATTATATTTATATTTGAAAATAAAATATGCATTTCAGTAAATGCCTAATTACTATGTGCACCACATTTAATTTTTCTAACTTCAAGATTTTAATTTTTTTTTTAGAAATTAACAACTTTAATGGTTTTTTTTTTTATTTTTAAAAAGTCTTACTGTATTTGATTTTTAAAAGAGATTAATTCTAAAAATAAGTTGAAGAGGAAGTTCATAAATTATTAAATAAACTGTCCTTCATTTTGAAAAAGAAAGTTAAGGGAAAAAATAATCATAAATATTTGTTTTAATTAATATGATATTAATAAGATGTTAAAATTAAAAATTACTGTACTATTATCATACTGCATAAAGATTTTGTACTACTATAAATATAAGCAAATATTTTAAATATTTTTGTTATTATTAAAAATAAATTTAATATACAGAACATATTGAAATATATATTAATATACAAAACATATTGAAATATATATTACAAACTACAGATATTAAAATATAGTTATAAATTTATATTTATTTAAATCTTCAGTAGCATATTGGTGCTTAAAATACAGTAGATTTATAATGGGAGGTAAAAAATATATTGTTAAATTATTAATATGTGTTTATTTAATTTGATTAAAAAAGGTCACCCCAGAAATACTAATAAATCAAGATTTGCCAGATTAATCTTTATCCCCTGGATTAAACATAAGTAAGTTGAGGCTTAAGATATTTTATTTAATTTTTTCATATATTTAGTCTTTAGTTAGAATAGTTTATAGTAAAGTTAAATTACTTTTTGTATATTTTTTTATTATTAAAAATTACTTATTAAATAAATTAAAATAATGAAAGTGTATTAATTGTAATATATATATATATTGTAACCTTACATGAGTTAGGGAATAGAGATCAAAGATAACCATGTTGACTGACAAAGACCCACAACAATTGTAATCCTCCAACAAATGATCATAGTGGTACCATAATGTCTATAGATTTTACAAACCACAGAATATGAATTCTCATATAGACAAAATATAATATAAACATAAATAATATAAGTGCAGGTTTCTTATTAAAATCCTATGTAAGGTTCTTATTGAAATCTCAAGTTCTTACTAAATTTAAATCTACATACTGGATCCTCATTTTATCTACATCTCTGGTTTATGCATATACTTGATACAAGAAATAATTATTGTACTAAACACTTGAATATTATTAAATGCAATAATCATATCAGTTCTCAACATTAAATCTTTTATCCTCTTCTTATAGTGCTGCAATCTTATTTCTTATGTTCTAAAATGAATGACAAGGTGGAATATAAAATACCTAAGTATCTGAATACTTCAGATAAACATATAGGTAGCAAAGAAAATACTTCAAATATTTACAATTCTTCTCATATGAATATCTTCATATATGAGCTTGTACCAAGTAATGGAAAATAAAATACTGTAGCAGCTAAAAGGGGTACTTTACTTTTATATTTTAAAATAATTCAGGTGTTAAATAAATGATAAATAAATTGAAGAAGCAAGTTTAATGTGTGACTTTTGAAATGTACTCTCAGACATCATAATATTTAATAAAACTTTATTAAATTAGATTTTCTAAATAAATGGATGTGATAATGGCAATGAAAAGAAACATATTTAATGAAAATATTTATTTGCAAGATAATGATATTTTAATACAATAAAATATATTTGCAAGAGGAAGTAACTTTAATATGACAAATTATGCAGACATAAGCATTTATCTAATTTAAAAAAGTTATTTTCCCATCTGAGTAATTCCTGTAAAGTTATAATTATGGTATTTACATTATTTAAGAAGTTCTCACACTTTTATTTAAGACACTAACCATCTAATAATTATGTACACAGAATATCAAATACATATGCTTATACACTGGCCATTAAAGATGATATTAAAAGCTACAATACCAGGGGTGCAGCGTGAAAACATAATTCTAATGACATTGCAAATGTAACTATATATTATGAAAAATAATTATACTGGTTTGAATTTATTAATGCATATAAGGGGTGAAATAAAAGAGCTCAATACTAACAATAAACTAACATCTGTAAAATAAAATTGGAGTAAAGCTAAGAAAAATAATTGCATAAATGATTATACTTTAAATGTTATCACATATTAAAATACACACTACTAACACAAAGCTAAAGGCAAAATGGATGGTGATAAATAGATAAATGGGCACCCAGTAACTCAGCCTGGCACGCCAAAGTGAGTAAGCCATGTTCTTTCTCATGGAGGCGCTTAACAAATACACTAGTAATGGAAACCATTAAACTAAATGCTGAAATTGATAACTAACTTCAAGAAGCATATCATTTAATAACTGAACAAGGCATGAATTTGTTAATAATAAATGAACAGCTAATTAGCACACATAGCTATATGCACAATAACATATATACTTGGTCTAAAATATATGCAAATCAATCTACTATAAATTGCAAAGCAATATTAAATATTAAGAATTTTAATAGCTATTTAAATTCCCAAACTGACTTCCAAACATTTCATTCACACACATATCAAATATAAAAAGGCTGTTTTTACCTTGTGTCAATAATACCCTTTTATTATATTGGGATATAAATTCTGAGAACTCCTAATAATTTACAACTTAAAATTTTTATATCTGGATATTTTTCTTACCAATCCTCTTGGTGATGCTTATATTATTATAAATATACTTTATAATATACCTTATATAAAATAATAATTAAAAATGCATGAATAATGTAATTATAATAATACAATAACAATAAGCATATATCAATTTTATAAATTAATAAATATACATTACACTTTTATCCCATTTAACTAAATTTACAGTTGAAAGTTCTCCCATTATTTAAAATGGAAATAATCCTCTTTAATTGAGGAGTCCTTTTTGTTGTTCCAATATAACAAAACACAGCATAATTTTTATTAATAAAAAGTAAATAAATGTACAAACAAACATTTGAGCAGGAATTTTTTGAAAACATCCACAATTATAATTTTAAATGAGAGAATCCAAGAGTATATACCAGTAACAAACAGTTTCATACTAAATTTTGAAACATTATTTTGATAATATTAAAACACTTTTAAATTATTATTTTTTTTTAGAACAATAAAAATCCACTTTCAGTAAATAAATAAATGAATTATTATGATGCTACTATACTATCTTATTTGTATTGGAAGCAATGTAGATATATATAATGCCTTTTCCAAAATATAAAGAAAAGTATTTTCTTTTATGATAATTAAATAAAGCAATTTAAAATGACTATTTTTCTTATAAACTAGTGGTCACTTTAAAATAACTCATTATTGCATTCATTTGGTTAATTAAAGATATAACAATTTTCAAAAATATTTCCTGATTTAATAATAACTGTATTTTAGTTACTAAATAGCTGCATAAATAACTTTTCTTCTAAAGTAAAATATTTAGCTAAATATAAAAAACTATATAATTTAATATTCATAATTAGCTTTTGTAACTAATATAAAGTTTAAATAACTATTAATAAAATGGTTTTACAGCAAAAGTTCCGAATTGACAAAATCTGTACAAATGGTGAATTAAACATATGTATAAATTTACAACCTAGCAGTCTCCAGTAGTTGTTTTATTCAGAACACTATGGAATCTTTTTCATAGCAATACAGATTTTTGAATTTTTCATTGAGTTATTGGTTACAGACAGGTGAACATGTACTGGTAGAATAGACTTGTTTGAATAACTTTGGAGGTTTTCATCCCAATATTATTTAACTGATAAAACAATAAGAATTTAAAAATTATTAAATAAGTTGAACAAAAATGAGAATAATTATTTGAGAAGTAATTGGAGAAGTAATAAGTTTATTTTTCCAGTTTGTTCTTTTTAAATGTGTATGTTTGTTCTTTTTACTGCAAAGTTGTCATATGACCTTAATTAATCAATCACCAATTAGTATTGGGGTGGGTTTTTTGAAAGCAGGATGCATATTTATAGATGTGACCCTGAACTTTTACTAATTAAGATGCCTAAGAATAGATTTTAAAATGTGATGTATAGACAGTGAAATTAATTAAAATGTAAATAACTTTATTAACTTTATTTAATTACCAAATAAAATTATTTATTTAATTTAAAACAATATCTTTACTTTAAAATAAATACCATTTACTTAAGAGATTTTCATTAAATTATTTAATGTTAAAATATTCATTTATAAAATATATTTTTTAATGATAATTAAAACTTTTAAACATCCTTTTTAAACTTCCCTCTTTTAATACATATATATATTATTTATACATGTCTACTAGAAAATGATTAAAAGGATTATAAAATTTACTGCAGGTTAAAAAAATATTTTAAAAAGATGACAAAAACTAAATTTACTTACTGAAATTCATTTAAGATAAAACTCATTTCCAATTAGCTTTCCTTAAGTCTAAAACATTAAATTCTAATTTTAAGTAGATATTATATGAGTTATCTGATACTCTAGTAATAACTATTTTAAACGCATTTTAACACAGATTAATAAATATTTTAAAAACAGCAAAACAAACTCTAATACAATCAATTTAAACAGTCCTGTTTTCAACCATCTTTTATCCAGGTTTAACTTATCAACTTCAGATTTTATGCAATTATTAAACCAATTAATTGATATTTTTAGCAATTATAATTCAAATATATTTAACAAAGATGTTTTATTAATACTTTAAAAGTGCATAATTAAGCTTTTACATAGCTTAAAAATAGCAAAGTTTATTTATTACAGGATTATATTTATTTGAGGAACAAAATATTAAAGTATTTTCTATTATATTTAATCCCTCATGGGCTAAATATAAGGTTACAGTTTTACCATCTCATCCAGTAAAAAATTTGTTTACACTTAATATTTAATAAGTACATATTTAAATACATTATTTCTCAAATCATAGCTCTACACATTCCATTAGTTATAATTACATATTCTATGAGTCATTTCTAGCTTATAACTATCTTAATGTTTAGAAATACAATGACATTATTAACACTTACATAGAAATATTTTTTACATTGGATTCACAGATGATACTGGCATTTAACTGCATGCATTGTATGTGTCTTGAGTTTCTTCAGCAGTTGAAAGCATAAAAACATTCTGTCCCACCTGATTGAAAAAGTCCGTCATATACAGACAAGGACAAAATCACCAATTTTAAAAGAATGAGGCTTATGTTTGAATTGTTTAAATCTTTTAGCACCCATGTTCTTTAAATTACTCTTAGCCTGTTCTAGATTATGATTAACATCTATTTATTCTGGGATGATGGGCAAAGAAGTTTTATATGTATGGGTTAATGTTTCTTGAATTGCAACCTAATAGAATTTATTTGGCTCATTTATAGTTACATTAATGTAGTTGATTATTTTGGCACTTTGTTAACCCACTGTTTTTGGTTGCCTTCTATAAAATCACTCTCTTTTTTAGATTGGGCAGTAGATTCCTTATTGAAATCATAACATGTCTGATGTTATGCCTCAGAATCTCTTTCTTCCACATGCTAGAAATAGAAGCAGTAGCACGATCAGTAAGACTGGAGGAAATTGGATAAGATGCTTGATTACATTTTTAGCATCTGTTTTAGGGATGGAATAGGTTGATACATATTTTGTAAAAATTTATATAAGCAAAATGAATTTCTGCCTAGTAAAGGGTTAGTAGAAGTAGCCCATAGAAATCTAACAATAACAATTCATGAGGTTTATTTGAGAGAATGGGTTGAAGTAACTCTGCATAAGATTAATGAAAATGTTTGGATTTTAAACATATCTCACAACATTTAAGTCTATTGACAATTGTTTGCATACCTATTTGCCAAATCAAAGTATTTTTTTAAAACAGTCTATTTTTAACAGTGACAATGGCCATATTTACAATGAGCATAATAAATTAATTTGGTTGTTGTCTCTTTATTTTACAGGAGTTGGTGTTTTGGTTATTTTGTGCATCAGAATATTTTGATGTAATTTATACCTTTCCTTTACTCTCTTAGCATTTTTTATTTTGATTGATAGTTGTTAAAGAGTCAGATAACAAATGTATTATATTACTCACTCTAATAATTAAGTTTTTATAATCCTTTCATGGATTCATCAGTTATTAGGATAACATTGGTAATAATAATATATGGTGATCAGCATGTTGATACACCATATCTATTGGATTTATGCTAATAAAATGAGCTATTATATTTTTCCTGGTAATACTGAATTTTATAGATGAATTGGTGGAGAATAAAGTCTTTCATCATTGAATTAACTTTTATTGAGGAATTCAAGAATCCTATGTCCATCAAAATATAATCTCTGATCCTAGCAAACACTGACAAAGCTTTTTTTTTCAGTAATGGAGTCGTTCAGTTTAGTCCCTTTCAAATTATGACTTAAAAAACATAAAATCTGAAGCCACTGTAAATTATTCAACTGATACAACACTATCCCTAATCCATAATTACTACTGTCAGTTTGCCAGTAAAAGGTTTTAACAAAATCAGGATAGGCATTTACATTATTTGAAAAGTTTTCATACTTTTATTTAAGACACTAACCATCTAAAAATTATATACATAAAATATTAAATACATATACTTATACACCCAAATAAAGATGATATTAAAAATTACAATACCTGTGTTAATTAAAAATCAGTGTGGAAACAATTCTAATGATATTGCAAAGATAGCAAAATATTATACAAAATATTTATACGGGTTTAAATTTATTGATGTGTATACGGGATGAAATAAAAGAGCTTAATATTAACAATAAGCTACCATCTTTAAAATAAAATTATAGTAGAGCTAGCAAAAATAATTGCATAAATGAACATGCCTTTAATATTATCGCACATTATAATACAAAGCTAAAGGCAAAATGGAGTCAATGACTCAATCTGGCAGTGCTAAAGTAAATAAGCTATGCTCTCTCATGGAAAGGTTTAACAAATACACTAGTAATGGAAATCATCCAAGTAAATGCTGAAATTGATACCTGACTCCAAGAAGCATATCATTTAATAACTAAACAAGGCATGAATATGTTAATAATAAATGAACAGGTAACTTGCACACATATTTATATGCATAGCAACACATATTCTTGGTCTAAAATATACTTGGTCTAAAATATATGCAAACCAACATTCTGACAGATAAAATAAAAATACACACAGTAAGTTATTTTTAAAATAACATTTAGCTTTTTAAAATAATATTTAGCTTTATTATTGTTTAGCATGCTTTCAATAGTTTACCAGATATCTATGATGGTTCAGAAAAGAAGAAAATTAATAACAATTGAATTACAGACCAACATACTATAAATTGATAAGCAATATCAAATATTAAGAATTAGTAGCTATCTAAACTCACACACTGACTTCCAAACATTCCATTCACACACATATCAAATGTAAAAAGATTTTTTACCCAGTGAACAGTAATGTATTTTTATTATATCGGGAAATAAATTCTGAGAACTCATAATAATTTACAACTTAGAAACCTTTTGCCTGGATATTTTTCTTATCAAATTTCTTGGTGACATGTATATTATCATAAATATATTGTATAATATACCACATATAAAATAATAATTTAAAATGCACGAATAATCTAATCATAATAATACAATAATAATAAACACTTTAAGTTAAAGCTTTGTAGATGTTAGAATTCCTTGTATTATGGCATAGGTAATTAGTCTGCTGTATTATGGTATGGTGCAGGTTTTCCTTAATTTGTCTGCTGTTTTTGGTATGTATGGGTACACTACAATATCAATAATGTTTTTTCTTTTGATAGTCTTCTTTATTATTGATTTAAGGTTTTCATAGTAGCAGCTGATGGATAGGCATTTTTCATAAGAGTTTGTTCTATAAAGATCTCTGTTCCATAGTGATAGTATAATGCCATAGTTTTTTTTTTGTTTCTGGTATGATTGGATGTATAAGCTAAGTATTTTCCTATATGTGTGGCTTCTTGGTAACTGTAGGTTTGATTTTGTCATGAGGGAGTCTTGTCACAAGAATATATAAAAATGCCAATTTTTATTCTTGATCAGATTCTATTGTAAATTTAGTTGATGAGGATATGTTGTTGATGTGTTTCCAGAAAGTTTGTAGTAGTGCTTCATCATATGAAATGTATCATCCACATAGTACAGCCAGAGTTTTTCAAGTTCTTCCATTTAAATTTTGCTAATCAGGGGTGATAATCAGGGGTGATAATGGTGAGCTCATAGCCATTCATTAATTTTATTCAAAGAATTCTGCGTTATATTGAAAGTTGGTTGTTTATATGCACAATGTTAATAGTTCCAATATACATTTGTTGTATGGTCACATGGTGAAGCACTACTACAAACTTTCTGGAAACATATCTCCACCAATTAAATTCACAATAGAATTAGAACAAGAACAAAAGTTTGCATTCTTAGATGTTTTTGTAGTAAGACTCCCTCATGGTAAAATCAAAACTACAGTTTACCAAAAACCCACACATACAGGAAGATACTTAGCTTATACATCCATTTTACCAGAAACCCAAAACATGAGGTTATACTATCACTATTGAACAGAGCAAAAGAAATTTGTTCAGAAACCAGGGATTTGAAAAAAGAAATGGCCTATATAGGACAGACTCTTATGAAAAATGGTTATCTATCAGCTGTTATTAAAAAAAATTTAAATAGACAACAAAAAGTATTATCAAAAGAAAAAACAATTATTGGTACTGTAGCATGCCCATAGATACCAAGAACAGAAAAATTAAGGAAAATCTGGAATCAGTATAACATCAAAACAGCTTTTCATATATGAGAAATTCTAACATCTACAAGGCCTCAACTTGAAATGCTGAAATGAAAAAACTTCATTTATGAAATACCACATGAATGTGGAAGAATATATATTCATAAGACCAGTCATTTCATTGAAAAGCACTTGTAAAAACACAAACTGATGATTAGAAGAGAAATGAATATATGTTCAATTGGGAAAACACAAAAATATTGGATAGAGGAGAAAAGGTATAAAGAAGAAAAGTTAAAGAAGCTGCTGACACGACAATGGCAAACAATTTCATATGTCAACCTAAAGTGACTATGCATAATGTATGGAAATTACTAATCCACTTTGCTATTAGGAAAAAATGGAGAAATCAGGAGGAAAAAGTGGAGAAATCAGGAGGAACCTCATAGATAAGTATATTTCTACTGACTTTTAATTTTGGCAGGATGGCTCAGTTGGTTAGAGTGTTACCTTAAAATTCAAGAATCTAAGGATCCAAGTTTGATTCCCATGCTAGTACTGTCACTGGACAGGCCAGCAACACCTGAAGAAGGAAGAATAAAACCTCTTGAAATGTACATGTACTAACCTGTGTGCTTTTACTAACAGTTGAATGTATTTGGAATATTTAAGTAAAGTTAAATTTTTCTAAAGACATCCAATACTCAAATAGTCCAACATATAAATACAATTATGGCATTCTTTTACATTAAGCATATAGTGTATTTGATAGCTAGTGGTTTAAATATTACACTTCCCCCAAAATATTTATTTTTAATAATATTAAATAATCTCTGAGTTTACAGTGATTTAACAAATTATCCAGATGTGCACATATATATTTTTCACTTTGGTACTAACAAACAATATCATTATATATAGTCACATGTGTAGGCTATTACAAAAATTAAGCATATATGTTGTGCATTGGATCCGACCACTAAAAATATAGATTAGCACTAAATAGGACTCTTAATTATGCATGTTATAAAGCAATAAAATATATCATGGAAAGAGAAAGTCACTTTACCCCCAAGCAAAACATAAATAACCATGAACATCTCATCAGAATAAAAAAAGGAACATGGAGGGGTGGGAACAAACTCACATGGTGGATATATATCTGGGTTTACTACATTCAATGCACAGATATGTCAATCAATTCCTTTAATTTCAGATGCTTGTGATGCACACATATTAAACCCTTAAAACTGCTGATAAATTTAAATAGCTTTTCAAATGATTTATAAAGTTATGCACACACAAATATAGAAATAAAATCAGTACTTGTGAATTTTCAGATTAATGAAGATGGTAGCTTGTATTTTTGATAAATATACAGTTTCAGAATTTAACAAGATGGCAGCCCCATATTTTTGATAAATATATAAAATTAATGTTATTTTTTTAAAAAATGAATAAACTCCAATAAATTTTATTAACAATCTTTATTTCATTTTACTTCCCCCCAAAACATTTACAAAATGAATGGACCTACAATCTCCTGAAGCTGTGTTTGTTGAATTTAAAAAAGTAATAAATTCCGATAAATTTAATTGACAATCTTTATCTTAATTTTTATTATTTAATGTTAAATTTCTTAGAAAGTAATAAATTCCAATAAGTTTCATATAAATTTTGTTAAATGTTATCAAGGATATTTATTTCAGGTTTTTTTTTTTCATATATTACAACATGGAAATAATGTGATGTTTTTATCATCATTGTAACTTGTTTCAGCATATTTCTTTTTGGCCACAGTTTTTTTGCAAATGATGCTAATGATCAAAATTTGGGATCTTCCTGTCATAGAATGTGATGCAGTGGCGTATTTATAAAGGTGTGGAATTCTGTCTTCCAGAAAAGTGTGCATTAATGGTCACAATATTAAACTTTATATTTAAACACCCCCTACAATGCAATGTGGAATTGTGTTTGAAGAGAATACCCCTTTGTAAAGGAACATGGTTTAAAGTGCACTAATATTTCACTTTTGACTATGCTCTGATTTATTTATTTCTGGAGTCAAGATGTAATGTCATTTGAATGGAGAAAAGATAACTGGATTTGTGGAACCACACCATCATAGATTGGATCAATTACCTGAGGAAAGTCTGTACATGTAGCCTTTTATCTTGTCCATTGTGCAAATTTGGAGTGTCTAACAGAATTGTTGAAATTGATAAAACTCTTTTCACCAAGCACAAAAATCAACAAGGGAGAATACTTTCACAACAGTGATTCTTCAATGACTTGTGCAGAGAATTGTAACATTTCCAGGTAGAATAGTGACTATTCTTATGGACACAAAACAAAATGTTGCAAATGGATTTACAATTTATCTAGACTGCTGGAAGGCATATATAAGTGATGAATTAAGGCATTCAGGGTTTGAATATTTCCAAGTTTATTATCAGTATAATTGTGTTGAACCAGCTATTGGTGTACATATGCAAAATATTGAAAGATTTTGGGGATTGGCCAAATGGTGAAATAAAAGACTGGGAAATTGCCTGAGAACACCTGGATTTTTATTTAGCACAATTTATATGGTATCAACTGCAACAACAACAAAATTTCTTAGTAGCAGTTTTGGAAGTCATTAGGGATTGCATGCTTTTAACATGGATAGAACTGTAAATATTGTATTTATATATATATTTGGAGCTTAATTTTGGTAAATGTAACTAATGTATCTTTGAGACATTGTAGGTTCTCCTCTCATTTTTTGTAAGCATAACCAACACATCTTTGGGAGATTGTAGGCCCTTCATTTATTTTTTTAAATATAACTAACATATTTTTAGGAAATAAATTTATCACAATTTATTTCTTTTTTTAAAATTTAACATTAATTTTGTAAATATTTTTGAGGAAAGTCAAAAAAATTGAAATAAGATTGTTAATGAAATTTATCAAAGTTTATTCATTTTAAAATTTAACATTAATGTTTTATATTTATCAAAAATGCAAGCTGTCACCTTGTTAAGTCCCTGAAACTGTATATTTATCAAACATATGGCTGCCATCATGGTATATTCTGAAAACTCACAAGTATTATAAAATCTATTTTTAAAACATTTTTTTAAAGAAAAACTTCTTAATTAAAAATAACATGGATTGTAATTAGCAATAATGGAAGTGATATTCTTTCTAATAAACTTTTTTTTAAAACTAAAACTATTAACACCAAATATACCATAGACAAAAATATATAAAAATTAAATAAAAATAGTTTATAAAACAGACAATTGTATAAAACATTTAGGTTAATTTTTATTTTAAGTCCCAGAAAAGATGGTAAAAGGGTTATTAATTTTTGGAAAGCTGAATTTTATATACATATGTTCATAAATATGGGACTAAATACTTCCCTGGCTTCATTTACCATTTTATTAATGGATAGAGAGAGTTTGTGCTGAAATTGCTTTATTAATATTGAAATCACTCATTTAATTGAATGGCATATTTGTTGGTGGTTAATAGTTTGTTGGTTTCATAGCAAGTAAAATTTGACTTTAGCAGCTAATAATTTATAACATGACCACTAGAAAAAGATTTGGATACATCATATATTGGTCTAGGTCACAAATAAAAGCAGAATGAACAGCAGAATTAAATGCAATTTTGAGTTGGTTTTTTGTTGCACCAAATTTTTAATTAATTAATCCACTCATGTACCAAGAATTTCAAAATTAGCAAAGCTAGTGATTACATTTTTAACTTTAATACACCAATAATTATTTCATCAGTAGATTTACTAGATGTTTTGTGATCTACTAAGCCAATAAGTGTTTTTATTTAATAGATATTAAGCACTTTTAATTAGATCAATCTGTAAAGTTTACAGATAATCTTAAAAGCAGAACAAGTCTTAATAAAAGAAAATTGTTTTTCTTAAGAAATTTTAACTAATAAAATGAAATAATTAAAAATTTATAAAAGTTTTATAGACTAAGTATTGTTCCTATAATAGAAATTTTAAAAGGATTTTAGTTACAGACTTTTTTTTTTACAAATTGAAATAACATTGATTAAACTATATCAATGTGTGCATGTATATAATACAAGCATATTTTAAAAAAAAAAACTTATGGACTAAATTAAGTTTATGATTTGCCAACCATGAAATATTTTATAATAACTAAAATATTGAGATAGAAATGATCTATCAAACACCCCTCCCTCACAGCAAAAAATGAAATAAAATTGACTATTAGTATTAACTTTTATTATCCCAAGGAAATTTTCTTCTTTTTTTAAAAACTAAAATTGAATTTCTTTAACATTGTTTACTGTTATCTGCCAATTGAAAGCATTCTCAAATATTTTCATTATTATTTGACATTGGCTATCTATTAACCTTTTCAACTAGTTGATGCAATTCCTGCCATACAGAAGATGTTTCTTCTTCATTTGGAAGTGGAATAGCTACTGATATGTTTTCTATTTTTTTAGGATATGTTTGATCCTCCTGATTGGAATATTGTATTGCTGCCATGTGAAGTCTTGGTGGATCTAGTCTTTTAACATTGTTTTTAGACTCTATGAATATTGCCATAGATTATGTCTGTTAATAGTTCTGTCATTTCTTTAATTGACCTTTTGCTCAACATAATTTGTTAAATCCCAAGTGGCATATTATACTGCATTGTCTTTATTATTTGATCTGATAAGGCAAAACTGGTCAAAGGGCTCAGCTTGGAAACCTGCCTATAAAAGAACTGAGTATGAGTCTTTCCTACTATTGTAAGATATTTCTCCTGCATAACTGCAATATTCCATTCTTTCTCTTCACTTCAGAAGCTACACAGGATTACATGCTAATAATCTCCAAAGGTCTGTTGCTGTATTCCTAAGGTATGCCACTAATCTTTGACTTCTGAAGGAAACTGATCTTTTCATCTCCATACCAATTATTCAACTGGAATAACTCATTTAGACTTTCCATATGTGTTGTAGGACTTTCTCATGTATCTGCCTTGAAGACTTTGATCTGGATGCTTTGTGGCAATAACTTGACTAAGTTGCCAATCTTCCCTTTTATCATTTGTTTTTCATTTTTTCTTGAGTGTCTATATCATTTTCATTGAGTCTTTTATTTTCCTCCTTTTTAGAATAGCAATGTTTCATTTCAATCATCTCAATTCTCTTTTTGATGCTTTTCTTTTCCTTAACACATGCTTGAGCTATTTTTCCTTTCAGAGTGCATACTTTTATCTCCATCTCAAGACCATTAATGTATGTATCATCAAATCTTTCCATCATCCTTTTTAATCAATTAATGATTTTCCCAAGCTATCTTTCTTCAATGAGAACCATGACTTCTTTTTGCATTTTCATTTGATGTAGCAATGCTTCCTGGATCCATTTGTTTTCTTCTAAAACTTATTTTACCTGTTCCGTTTTTTTAATATTATTTATTCTTACTCTTTCCAACTTTACTTCTCTAATTATTAATGTTTTTTTTTTCTTCATTTCACTAATTCTAATTGAATATTTTAATACTTTTGCTTCATTGTTTGTTGCATTGTTTTCCTTCCATTAAATGTAGGCTTTGTTTAACTTCATCCACCAATGATTGTTTAAATTCTTCCATTGAATACTGATTTTCATCCAACATTTTTTTCATTTGCTATTTTATTGAATTCTGATTTTGATCTATCTTCTCCATTTTCTGTTTCATCTCTAATTTTCCTTCCAGGGATTGCTGTTTTCTTTAAACATTTCTATTAAATTCTTCAAAAACTTTTCTGTTTCCAAGTGCTTATCTATTTTCTCTACTGTCATAGGATAGGCTTATCTTTGTCCATGCCATCTTTCCAGGTGCCAAACTACTCTTCTGATTCTCTGCTTCCATGTTGGTAAAAAAAGAAAAAAAAATCTTTTATTTCTAATATAAAACTTGTCTGTTTCTAAGATGTTTAATTAAATATTATTCTTGCTTCTACTTTTTTAAAACTTTTACACTTTTATGATGAACTTCATATATTAAGTCTTTTATTTATTATAAAATTCACTATATATATTTAATTTATACTTTTATATGATGAACATCACTCTATAGCCACCATATTTCCATGAATATAACTTCACTCACACTGTCCAACTTCTTTTGCTGTTATTTCTGGCTATATCTTGTGTCAATCATCATCCACTAAATATAATATGTCAACTGGTTTTGATATCTCAGGGTATTATTTTTTAATTGAGTTTTTAATCATATGACCTTTTATACACAGACTGCTAAAATTCAATCATCATTAGGTTCTTAGTTGGTTGCACCAAAAATTAATTATGGTATGTAACAGACAGCAGACATCTAATATCCATCATCAGAGGGCATCACTAGATTTGTACTCTATAAAATTTATAATTTACTGATGAGAATACCAAGTATAAATGATTACTACAGCTGTTCCATCACCAATATATCTAAAAACACCTCTGAATCATGGAGATCAAAGACTATTACCAAGTAGCAATTGGCAGAACAGACAACAGTAAACAAAACTCAGGACAAATCTAAAAATCAACAAAACAAGTTTTTTTAACAAGTTAATGAAGTATAGTATTCAATTCAGTTGTGGGATTTAAGGACAGAGTTTGAATATTAATTAATTCTTTTAAATTAAGCATATAGTATATTTGGTATCTGGTAGTTTAAATATTACACTTTCTCTAAATTTTTACTTGTAGCAATATTAAATAATTTCTAAAGTTTATAATGACTCGACAATTTATCCAATGTGTGCACATATATTTTTCACTTTGGCATTAACAATCAATATTCAAGCAGTCTTTATAACTATATTTGATCACATAGGCATGCTATTACAAAAATTAAACCTATATGCTCTGTGTTGGATCCAACCACTAAATAATATAGAATGACAATAAATAGGTCTTTTGATCACTTTTGTTATAAAGCAATAAAATATATTTAATCATAGGAAGGAAAGTCACTTTACCTAATGCAGAACATAGATAACCACAAACATCTCAACCAGGAATAATATAAAAAATGGGAGAGGGGGACGACAGCAAGAAATTCACATGGTAGATAAATATCTGGGTTTGCTATATACAATGCATGCATATATGTATATCAATTCCTTTAATTTCAGATGCATGTGATGCTCACAGAGTAAACAATTAAAACTACTAACAAATGTAAAGTTTTTCAAATGTTTATAAAGTTATGCATACACAAATATAGAAATAAAATATTTTTTAAAAACTTTTTTCTTTTAAAAAACAAACTTCTCATTAAAAGTAATGTGGATTGTAATTAACAATTGCAGAAGTGATTTTCATTATAATAAACTTTTTTTCATGAGATAGGAAAAATATAAAATTACAATTTTAAATGCAAACTATTTTCTATTATTAAAACTAAGGCTATCAATATCAAATGCACCATAGAACAAAACATATAAACTTTAATAAGCAAAAATAATTTATAAATGTATAAATATAAAATTAAATTATTTAACCTACATATCACTAGCTTACTGGTAATGTTTTACTAAAACAATTCATAAGGAAAGTTTACCTTAAATACCAGAGAAGATGGCAAAGGGATTATTAATTTTTGGAAAAACTGAATTTTATTTACATACATTTCCATGGCTTCATTTACCAGTTTTGTTATTCTGATTGAGAGAGAGTTTGTCCTGGAATTGCTTCTTTAATATTGAGAAGTGAATTTATTTGAAAGGCATATTTAATGGTGGCTAATAATTTGTTGGTTTCTCATCAAGTAAAGTTTGACAACTGACTATAGGCTATTTTAGAAAGTAAAGTTTGTTTCCTTGCACTTTTTTTCTATTTTTTTCAAACACACAAAAAAATTTATACTATATAGGATAATAAAAAAAAAAAGAATGAATTGAAAAAAATGAAATATTTGCTGGGTTGGTTTTTTTATAACAATAAATTAAAAATTTATTTATCTATTTTAATAATTTAAATAATAAATAAAAAAAAAAATTAAATAAAAAAAAATTGATTTACTAGAACTTTCTTAATCCACTAAGCCAATAATTATTTTTATTTAAAGATTTACCACACATTTTTAATTAGATCAATCTATAAGTTTACAAATAACCAAATCTTAAAAACAAGAACAAAACTTCATAAAAGAAAATTGATTTTTATAAATAAAAGAAAATTGATTTTTGTAAAGCTTTTTAAATTAATAAAACAAAATAATTAAGAATTAATAAAAGTTTTATAGATTAAAAATTGTTTCTATAATATAAATTTTAAACAGATTTGTAATAATTTTAATTACAAAGTTGTTTTTTTCTTTACAAACTGAAATAACCTTGAAAAATTATAATAAGCACAAACCTATACCAATGTGTGCATGTATATATAATACAAGCATATTAAAAAAAAAATCTTAAGAGCTGAAATTACAAAAAAGTTTTTAATTCTTCAGTATTTAATATCAGTATACACAGAAGTTGGATTAATTTAGAATTTTGTTATTATACTAACTTAACATGAAAAATACATACTTCAATATATATTAAAGTATGCATATTTACCATAATTTAATACATTAATTTAGGGATAAATTAATTAGAAATGGATATATAAAGAGAGAAAATAAATAAAATTTAAGATTTTACATTTTATGAATGAATTTGATAAACTGTCATACAAATGTTGAAGAATGTTGATTTATCAATATATATAACTTATTATATATGCACACATTTACAATCAGTATGTTAAAGGTAGCATATATATTTCAATATCGATGTTAAAACTATATATTTCAAATCTTTAGAGATATGATTTGGGGAAAAAATGAAAGGAATAATTTGGAAGTTGAAGAATTGGAAGAGTAAATGAAAAGTGATTATTCACTTAAAAAATTGAAGAGAAAGAGTATTGAATTTTTAATATATTTTCAAAAAATTGTGGGAAAGAATTATGGAAGATAAATGAAAGAGAAATAAAAATAAAGTGATAGTTGATATTAAAAAGAAGAGTAGATGTGGATACTATATTTAAGAAGCAGAGCAACGAATACATAGATTTAGACTCTACTTCCATTCATTTAAAAAAATGTGTGGAAATTTGTAAGATTAATAGTATGAAATTAATTAATATTTATCAAATATGTGAGTTTGAAGCACTAATAGATTGGGAAGTGTTTTAAGATTGAAAACACAATAGAATGATTTCTTATAAATTAAATAATAATTCATAATTACACAAATGAATAATTCTATTTAAAGCTGTTTTATTATCGAAGAAAAACCGTTTTGCAGTATTATAATTTTATGATTTTTATTCTTTTTTAATGTATTCTTTTATATGATTTATACTGTTTTATATATACATAAACACATAATGTATTGCTGAAGTTTATACTGTTTTTATTTGCAATTTGATTTAAAACATTTAATATCATATAGTGAGACTATGATAGAAATATTCAAATAAACTCAGCAGTTGATTATATAATTAGATCACTGATTAGTTAAAAAGTTTATACCAAAAGTTCCCAAACTTTTTTCGGTCAAAGACCCCTTTACCAAAAACTTTTAAAACATCGAACCCTAGTCATTTAATTTACTTACTCAAATTAATAAATTTGTACAGTACTCGATATTAAATATTTTATTAGATATCAAAGTTTTCATTTTAATCACTTGTAATTAATAATTGAAAAAGATAAAAGAACTATATGCCATTATCTTGTGCAACATTTAATATTGAGACCTGCACTAACGAAAATTCAAAGAAAAAATAAGAGCAGTTTTTTTTTTTAATTTTTGACATTTATGAAATAAATATGTAAATTCAAAATAAGTACAAATATTGAAATCACTTTATTAAATTTAAAAATGAAATGAAAAAATCAACATATTCAGACAGAATTAAACATCACCAAAATTACAACAATGAAAGATTTTAATCAGAATTATAAAAATAAGAATATCAAATAAATTAGATTGGAAAACTGAATTTAATGAGATGAGGGTTCCTGGTCATCAGTCAACAAGTCCATAGAACTGGGTACAGAAGTGGAATATCTTGTTGTACTCAAAACTTTTATAACCCTGTTTGAATTGTATCTTGAGATCCTCTTCATGCTGATGGTTATCAGTTCATCTTGAAAAATTATATTTGGTTCTGCATTGATAATATATGAGTTTATTATCCAGTCCAGTATTTCCTATGGTAGAATATCTTTGAACCTAGTTTTTAAATCTAAGTGAAGAGTCTCCAAGTGGTTGATATATAGCAAGATGTTTCCTTCTTGGATTATGCCTATCTTAAATAAATTAGGGAACTGGGAAAGCTCAGATCTTGCAATATTTTACTTAAAAACATTAATCTGGCAACAAAAACCAATGTGACAAATTTTGCTTTGATGAGATTCAAATTTAATAAGCAATATCTGTTTTACTCTTAAGTAAAGTTTCTTTCAAACTGGAGTTCCCATTTCCCAAAAACTCTAAAACAAATTGAAAATGTGCAAAAAAATCTTGTCAAATATAAACCTTTTCAAAGCCAGTGGACTTTGGTATGGAGAACCAATCAATAGAAATCTTTGTCATTTTCCTCACATAATCAAACAGTCTATTATTCAAAGTGTTACTTTGAATTTTGTTCACAGCTATTATAACTGAAGCTATTGATGCAATTTCTCACTAAGTTCTTGGCTACTAAATGTTGTCTATGGATTACACAGAGAACTGCAAGCATTTGAGGTATAACTTAATGAAACTGTGATAATGTTGGTGCTCCATCTGTTGCAACAGATATTATATTTGTCAACAGAATCACTTTTCCCTTGAAAAATAGCCCCATTAAATTAAAAATCAATTTGCCTCTGGTGTCAATTTCTAAAGTTCTAGAAAAAAAACAGCTTTTCATGTATTTCCTGATCTTGAATAAAACGAACACCTGCCAGCAACAAAACTTCATTCCTGGGTAATGTTGACTTATCCAATTGGAGGGAAAAAATGTTTTTTGCAAATGGTTACCCAAACAGTTTTCCATGTCGTGACTTATTTCATCGATATGTTTTTGAACAGTGTTATTGTTCAAGGGAATCCTTTTTCAACATCTTGTGCAGATTTGTGCAGTAGTGTTCAATACCTCTGTTATGGATGGTAGAATCAGTTTCTTCCCTATGGTGTGTGACTCACCAGACTTCACTATGGGTGGGGATATGTTGTACGATTCCCTTAATCATCATTTTGCTTCGATGATGAAACAAACATTATTTATCAAAGTTCTCTTCAGAATTTTATCTTTAAGTGATTGAACATATGACAAATCTTTTTCTTTTTTGTCACAGTAAATTCTGTTCAAGTGATCTGCTAGTTTGGATGGTTTCATAGTGTCATTGTTAAAGACTTTTGCATATGAAGTACATTGGTAAATGTTTGCTTGATAATGATGAGACAAATCCTAGCTCCAAGTAGCCCAAGCTGTGCTGTCTGCATTTCTTTTTTGGTTCAGTCATACTATTATTGTAAAAATAATTTCAACAGGCCCTGTGATTAAAAAAAACCCAATAAAATAGGTATTTACTTGAAACAGAAGATTTTTGCTCAAACTCAAATAAACTGTGTTCTCAGATTTTCTTTTTAGTAGTACTGCTCATTAATAAATAATTATATTCAAAGTTCAAATCACAAATAAGTACATGTCACATTAAACGAACCAATCTGAACATACAAGACTGATAGATTCTCTTAATATCAGATATCATTTTATCCCATCATAAGCAAGTGTGAACAGGCAACAGTTTTTCATGTCTACACTTTTGCACAGGAATGTTTGTACTACATGTATTTTCATGCATTCTTACATGTGATTTTTAATGACACATTTTATCTTTTCGTTTGCAAATTTGATATATAATGTGTTTTTAATCAAAAAAAGTGTTTTTTTGAAATATTTTACTTCTTAATTAGGTATCTATTGGAATCATAGATATTTTGAAGTAACAAACAAATAGCAATAATAAGAGTGTCTATTTTTGCTGTCATCAATCCTCAAATTTTTTTATTGAAACTATAGACCCCTAGAAAGTTCAAATCGACTCTAGGGTGTCAATGTTGACCACTTTGGGAACTCTTGTAATAAGAGTGTCTATTTTTGCTGTCATCAATCCTCAAATTTTTTTATTGAAACTATAGACCCCTAGAAAGTTCAAATCGACTCTAGGGTGTCAATGTTGACCACTTTGGGAACTCTTGGATTATACCACTGATGCTTTGGATACAAAATGTGATTATGAATTTGAAAATTTAAGTATGACTTTGATAGGGCTTGATAATATTGCCACAAACATGTAAATATTGGTTGTCAGATTTTAATCTTCATCCATTTTGTCAGTTACTTTCATTTATTGTGCTTCCATGTTATTTGTATGTATATAATACTTAATAACATGTAAAGAAATGTGTAGCTAATAATTAAATAGTCTAGCACTGTTGAACATACATAAAATAAATCTAATTTTTAAATTTAATTTATGATACATAAATCAATGCATTTGAAAGTTTGCTGACAACAAAATCTCAACCTGATATGTTATTTTACTTCAAAATACATTATTATATGTATTCATCTTGTTGCACTGTTAATCAGTAAGCTTTGTAGATATGTTGATTTATATGGCATAAGTGAATAAGAATAATTTCCAGATATAGACAAATATAATATACTACCATTTGTTAAATGATTTATAGAAAATGCTAAAAATTTGCTATTTGTACAAGATATGGCATAAGTCCAGCATTGTACTATTAATATATTTTTATTGTCCTAAATGTGTCTAAACAAGAAAGAGTAAAATCAAATAATTAAATTCAAAAAGAAACTGCTTAAATTGAAGATACTGTATTCATATTATAAGTCAATAAGCTGAGTTATTTTAGCAGTCATGGCAAATATTACAGAACATAAATAAATCATGCAGTAAACCTTAAAGAGGTAAGATGATAGGATGGGAGATCATTTAGCAGGATTTCCAAAAAATCTTTCCATTGACTGTTGACTGAAACAAAAATTAAAAAGTAGCATGTTATAATATCCAAGTAAGGGATTTTCTGGCCATTGTATAGGATTTATTTGAAAGTCTATGAAATGACCAATAAAAAGTCTGGATCTCATATAATATGGACGTGTAGAAGAAATTATGAATATTGAAATTTGCATTATTGATACATGTGCTATCACTTCTATTATTTTTGTGTTTCTTGATAAGATAAAATATATATCATAAATTTGCCTATTGAAAATAATGGTGGACACATTGAAAAAACATTGCTTTTGTCTTTTTAATTTTTTTTCTATGATACCATTGTTATGAAGCACTTTATGTATAATGTAAACTATTTTTAAATAATTTTAATTTGAAATTAACATCTATTGAAAAATGACACTGTAAAGATCAAATGCATATGCAGTCAGAAAAAAAAATGTTGCATCCAGCTCAAGAACTTTGAAATATTTTTGTATCACATTGCATTGTCATAGATATCTAACATATGTACAAAATTTGAAGAAAATCCACATGATAGAAGTATGTTAAAAATTGGTTATAAGATCTGAACCAGACAAGTAAAGAAACAGAATTTTTTTAATTAAATAAAAACATTTAAAAATTGTCTGTCTCATATATAGGTGTGTGAAAAGTACAGTATGACTATAGAACAGTACAGTGAATATAAGTATTGTAAGCAAAGGCTCAATGGACTTGGAACAAAATATAGCAGTTATGGTTCCACTATATGAGGTAATTAAAAAAAAGTACAATTAAATGTTCAAGCAGTAATTAATAAATCATAATACAATTTTAGAATGAATTCTGTTCAGAAAAACATATTATATATATATATGTGTGTGTAAAAGAATTAATTATAGGAGAGAGAAAAATTTTTGTTTAAAGAATGGTGGTATGCATTATGTTTCCATCCATTCAAAAATAATGAATGAAAATGGCAAAATATTACCAACAATAAATGATATTGTATTGACAATTGCATGAATATTAGTTTTTATGTTTATTAACATAACCTCAGCACTGATGATAATCTTATGCCATATAATATATGAATTTCAAGATTAAAAATGGCCTCTTATTATATATTCACCAATGTGTTTAATTTGAGTCAGTTTGCCTTGAAATAAATTTGTTTTGCATTTTAGCTTATGAACTCAACTTATGTATATCATTCAACATAACACAATTTATTCTAACATCTTGATATTTTGAGTTTTAACATAAACTTTAATTAACTATTTACATTATAGTATACATAGTCAATCACTGCACATACATGTAAGTATATACAAATAAGTATACTGTACGCATATATTTATTACATGTACTCATACATATATTAACTCAGACTAAAAAAATAAAGAACTAAAAAAAAGGAATTAGATTGAAGTCCCATCACCCCCCAAATGCTAACTACAATCTGTTAATAAATAATTCAAGAATAACCCCCCCCCCAAGTAAACAATTTTTCCAGACCAATTATAAGTTTATTTCATAGTTATTAATATAGTTGTTTTTAAATATTAACTTTGAATTCATTAGTAAATAACAAAGTAAGTATGAATAATGTTATGCATAAAACATCTATGTTAAAATATACCCAATAACTAATAATTTGTAAACCTATTTGAACAATGCTTAAGTTTTTTCTAATTGATAACATATTTATTAGACCAGTCATGCCATTGTAACACTGGCAAAACCATTGTAAATTCATGTAATCTATTTTTTGTACAAGTATATTATTGAAATATAAAATAATAAAATGGATGTTGGCTTCAGAAAACTAAATATTTCATTTACAGTAATAAAAACAATTAGGAGATGTATTATAATTATTTCATACATTTTACATTAAAACCACTGAACGTTCAGATTTTTTACTTGGAAATCTGCATTATTTATTTATTCAGTAGACAATTTATTTACTGAGTTACAGTGAACTAAATCATTTTCGTATTTTTCTAGTATTTCTAAAATGCTTTTACTTGTAATAATCTTAACTTATCTATATTTCAAAATGACATATTATAATCATTTATTTATAATTATTAGTAATAAAAAATAACAATTGGTTCAGCATTTATAGAACAGTAACATTGCCTCTCGCTAGTAAGGAAAGCCAGCCACTTCATATTGTAATCATATTTTTTATTTTTATGGTGAGCATATCAGCACTTATCTGTCTAACCCATTTTAACTTGGGTTCTTTGTTCTTTAACTAATAATAGTTATATACCCATTTAGAAAACATCATTGGATTGTTTGCTTCTCATCTATAGCTGGCTACTTGGAAAAAAAATCTACACTTGTTTGTGACAGGGAAAAAGTTCAATGCCCAAACTTGAGTACCAGATTATAAACATAGCAAATAGTTATTCTACCACCACACCACAATCGTATTTATTTATAAGCTAAATAATTTATATATAAATAAATCAGAGAGCAGATTTCTGACAATTTATAATTTGGCTTGCACAAAGCCTCCACAAATATTTTTTGCCTATGGTAATCAGCTATAAAATAACTTGTAGGTTTGATATTGTAAAAAAAAAAAAAAGTTTTAATAAATGAATAATTGAAGATCCTTTGTTTGGGAAAGGAAATGATAACAAATTGAACACAGCAGTTCCGTTCAATTGATCAAACAGATTTTTTTTTTTACTTTTCTCAGCTTGGAATTTTCCAGGAATCTTCAACTCTTAACTCCACCACTATTATCACGGCAAACTATTCAGGATTTTATGTGTTTTAATGAATAAACTTGTTACTAACAGGGTTTTAGGCAGAATGATTGACTCAAATGACTTTTTTGAAAGATTTTACTTGGTAGGGATATTAATTTTATGATGATAATAATAAAAAGATAATCCATAACCAATATATGTTGCATTAAATTGGTAATGTAATTCATACTAAGATTGCTTCTAAAAAAAAAAGGAAAAACAGATAGTGTGTAAAGATTAATTAAGAAATTCAAACGATTTATACTTTTTATACAGCGTAGATATACAAGTAATTTAATTATTAATATTTAGTAAGGATGTAAAAGTTACAATTATTTTTATAATTATAACTCTGCAATTATTATAATATTCTTTTCCTTTAATATTCTCTCTCTCTTTTTTAAAAAAACGTCATTAAAGTATGAAGTTAAAGGTCAAAATCATTACGATTATAATTATAAAGGATTATAATTACTATCTAAATTTAAAGATTCTAAACAATCTATTAGTATTAAATAAATATCAAACTCAGTGAAATTTATATTAAAATGTTTAAAATATAAATGTCACTTTTTGATAGCTGTAATTTTTTAAATGTTTAATCTAATTTTGATATAAATACTTAATTCAAACGTGTGCGTATGTATACACACATAAAAAATGGATTAAAAGTTCTTGTCATAACAGCAGGACAAATTTTATATAGACTTAGTGTTTTTTTATTTTGCTGGAACTATCTTAAAAATACATTATATATTGCATTTTTAAGATAATAATCCCTATCTATAAAGTTGTTTTTTAAAATTAAAATCTGTTATCAGAAGTAAAAAAAAAAAAAAAAATCCATATTGAAATCAAAAAAAGACTTTAATTCATATCAACATTTTGATCTAATAAAAACAGAAACTCTACTTGCGGGGGAAAAAAGTTAAAGACCAAGGATGTATGAACGTAGTATTAAAATCTCATTATAACTTCTCATATTATAATAAAATATTTATATATTGCTCCTTAAATAGTCGAGATGCAAAAAAAAAAACACATTTAAATCATTTTCTGTTATACTGCATTGGGTTACAGCAGTGACGATAATTCAGTTACTTTCACTATCGTTAAACATATAATAGTGAAACAAGATTTTTTTTCAAAAGTTAAAGCCACAATTTTTTATCTTCACATTATTGTAATTTTTTAGATATTATTTTGTATTTAATCATTTTCTGTATGCCGTTTCTCTTATTAATAGGAAAATTAATAAAATTAACCATTAGAAATCAGGCCTGCTCTGCCTGATATTTAAACAGCGAGTTGGAGCTTCACTTATTATTTATATATTTATAGTCTGGACAGTCCTAGAGTCTTTATTTCTTATATATATATATACACCTATATAAATTATTTATGGATAATTTACTTTAAATAAATTTATATTAAAACATAAAAACATTCTTGCATTGGTGGTCGAGAGGTCAATGCGACTGCATTGTACTTGCAGGCAGTTGCCCGGGTTGCGGGTTCGCGTCCTGGCCGATGCTATGACACTTAAAAAAAAAAAAAAACATAAAAACAAAGTTTAACTTTTATTTCTCATTTTGTTAGTACAACAAAAAAATATTACTTTAAAATATTTTATTTTTTGTGTATATAATCACACAATCCATATGAGTGTTTGTTATTTATTTTAATGTGTGCTTTTTGTAATAAACATATGTATAATATATATATTTCTATTCTCAGTATATGATTTATTTATTTTTAGATCAAGTATTGTACTAACAATTATAAATTGCATATTTCACTTTGTGTAACTGATAAAATTTATTTTAAAAGTAAAAAATTTACATGAAATACTGCAAGAAAATAGAAGGTTTTCACGCAATATAGCTCTAGCTCAATCCTTATAAAATGTATAAACAGTGGAAGCATGATATCCACTATATTTTGTTCTAAGTTATCCTCACATAATAGCTCACATTTTATTTATAAGCTTTGATTACAATATAATAGACATTGTGATTGTAATCAAAACTAGATTGATTTATAAACGTAAATCACATGAAAGCAGCCAAGACTTATCAACATCAAGAATTTTTAATCTGCTGTAAATGCAACACTTTAACTGGTTTCATGTAATTTATATTGTTAATTGTACAATATTTTTCAACACACACATATTTATAAAACACAATTTTTTTTTTGTATGTATAGAATGCATATGCATGGAAAGATTATAGTATATATAAAAAAATTTACTAAAGCATATCTTTTTAAAAAAAAGTAAAATGAGCAGTGAAAAGTGAGTTTGATGTCAAGTCATTGATGTATAAGAGCAAACTAGTTTTAACACACTTAACAACAAGTCTTTTTTTTTTTTTTTCAATACCTTTTCTTCCTCTGTGAAAACATAATAGAAGTTTTATTATCAGCAAACACTATTCTTCCAAATGATTTGATGTTTATAATCATATATTGACTTCAGAATCTTTACATTAATCATTATTGCAATGTAAAAATATTTTGCTAGTTTTTTTTTTACCATTATTAAATTGCTTTTATTTTATTGCTTAAGAAAAGTATATATGCATTTATGTTAGAACAAAAATTGAAAGATAATTTTTTTTAAAAAAATCCAATGAGATTGATTTATATCAAAATAAGATTTTTTAAATTTTGAATTCTCATCAAAATTTCACAATAAATAATATAAATCTTTTATTTTACATGGATTATATATAAAAGGAATGCAATGCTGATATATAAAGTTCATTCATATTTGTGTGGTAGAATCGCAAAAAAAAAAACAAACCAGTATGATAATTTATAAGTATGCCTAAGTAAATGGTTGATATTTAATTAGAAAATTTTCACTTTTTAATTAAATAATGAAATTAATTTTCAATCTATTTTTACGTGTTGGTTTAAAATAATTATAAATAAGTTGACTCAATTGTAAAGTAGTTACGTGGTTAGTTGCTCAGATGGTTACATGACATTCCTCAAAAAAAATTTCTATACTAGAAATTTGTTTATTTTTAAAATAAAAGTGATAACAAAGTATCAGATTTTGACCTTTTGGAATCATTAATGTATCAAAATAACTTACTTTCATGACAATTAAAACATTTGTTCTGGAATATATCATTTTTTTAAATAATTTTTTTAATTCTATGGAAATGTCATTGCAGTCTCATTCATTGGCAGATTCAGCCTTTCGAGTTGTTGTAAAGTTTCTAAGTTCATATTGATTATGGAATCTGTATAGTTGAATGGCTTGGAGTTATTCATACTAGATTTAAACTCTTCATATAGACTTTAAATTTTTTATGTTATATAAGAACAACTACGCAAACATGTTAATAATTATTTTTTATTCAATTGATACATTTCATTTTATCTCTTAAAAAATACTTTATGAATTGTGTTAAATTGGTAGAGCTTCTAGCTTTATGCATAGGAAACATTTTATTAAAGGAAAGACTGCATTATATCAAACTTTTGAGGGGAGGGGGAATGAATGCATTTTCAACATGATTCATAAACAAGTCATATAAGAATGTTAGATTTAGTGAGGACAATCCAAAATGAAAAAATGATTACTGTCATAACATTACTGATACAATAGCATAAAATTTATCAAATTAGGAAATTTTAATATTTTTTATTTTTTGTTTGTCTACATTTTTTTGCATAGCATGTAATTAAACTAGTATATATAGATACAACATGTATTAAAGCTTCACTGTATATGGCATTATAAACTGAAAATTACATTGCCCATATAATTAAATAGTTTACCATAATATATACTGGCACCCCATTTAGAAACACTGAACAAGCATTTACCATGAAGGTTTAATAATACGAGCTTAAAAGTTAGTTTGATATATATGAATTATCAATTTGAATAGGTGAATAATATGTTGGACTATACTTAGCTTGGATTACAAAAAGAAAGCCAAACATTTTCTTATTGTTAATTTTGAATACTGATATAAAAATTCTCAGTCTTCCTTTCTCTTAATCGTTGTAGAAAGGTAAAAATTAAACATAAGTGTTGTGTTTTGATTTAATTTTGAATCTGTTTAAATAAAGTCTTAATAAATGATTTATTATTTAATATTGACATCCTTTTCTCAAAACCAGGAACCTGCAATATAAACTAGTTTGTAGAATGAGTTGTTCCTATATACTTGTCTATATATATAAACATTCATCAACATATATATGATCTAACTTGTTGAAGTATATGTTATGTATATTCAGTGACATTTTTATTATTACCAAAAATGCTTCATTTTCACAAGCAGCTAGAATTAATGGAATGTTTATAAATATATGATTGGCCCAATTAAAATCGATCTAATTTTAATTGATGATTACTTGAGAATGTAAAAAAAATATTAGTAAAAAAAAAGCTTCAGGCTTGTTTCAAAACTGGAAGAAAAAAAATGGATATATGAATAGAGAAGGATGATTAGTTAGTTTTTTAATACATTGAATTAATAAAGTTTTATTTGAAAAATTTGGGAGGGAAAGTGTTTTTAAAATAAATTTTGTGTAATTAGATTATCAATAATTTGGCATAATCACTTCTTTTAGTAAAAGTTTTCAGGTTAGTAATTTTTCTGCATTAAAGAAACACAAGAATAATTAACAATTACTTTCTAAGATCCCTCTTTATAATCTGCTTGTGTTTTTGAATAACAGTATAAAATTATTCAAAATAAATACTTATTATATGTCAATGTATTGGTATTATATGAATACTGAATCTAATAATCAAAATAATAGACATTTACTGATTTTTTTTTTTACTTTATTAAATAGTTTTAATAGTTGTATGCATTAATATAATTGTTTATGCATAGAACGAAAATTTCAAAAATACTTGTTTCTTAAATGCATTTTCAATTGGAATAACCATTTCACAATATTTTTGAAATTTTCACTCCATGCACTAAATTATTACTATATAATTATTGAGTTATATTTCATAAATATACTCAAATAATTGCAGCAATATAATTATTAATTTTAGTAGTATTTTTAAATCACTGTAATCAAAACATCACATTTCCTGTTTGTGCTTTCTCTTTCACTTCTATGCTTAAAATATAGCTTCCACTATTTGTCACTTTTTCAATTTAACTTAAAAATAATTATTTTTAAACCAATTGACTGTATAGCAAGAGTTTTAAAAAAGTTAGTTTTATAGATGCAGTGGGCTATGTTACAATAAGTATAATTGATTCTAGGTTATTAATTATAGTATCTATTTACTTTTAGCATATATATATATTGAAGCAGTCAAATCTGTTGCACACATTTGGCTTCACTTTCTGGTGATGCTTGAAACCTCCAAACATAGGTTCAAACTCAGTCATTTAATAATAAATCACTAGGGAGTGAAGGTATACTGATGCATGTGATTGTTTATCTTTTGTTAAGCTTTATTCTTGTCTAAAATTAATATAAATATAAAACATAAATTTCTATTACGGTAAACAATCATGCGTGTGTGTGTGTGTAACAGATAAACATAATAATTTTATTAAAAGCATTATATTATGTATATTTTTATTCATGTATTTTTTATATTTGAGAGGAAGTTCGAGAGAGTAACGCAAATTTAGTAAACAAAAGACTTGCCTTATTTTAAATTCAGAAAAGATTTGTTTTTATTCTAACATAGGTTTATTTTAAAATTCACATTACTAAACATTTATCCCACAGGTCTATTTTCAGCTCAAAATAGACCAAGACTAGCTCTCTCGAACTTGATCTTGTTCATACTTTAAAATTAGCTGTGTCATTGTGACTGTTAGCTGACATCCGGGGATTACCCAAAGGCAGCCAAAAATGAGTATAAATACCACTGCATTTTCTAACTAAAAAGGTCTGCATCTTGTTTCTAAACATTGTTGTCAAGGTAATCTATATCACTCAGAATTTTAAAATGGTTAGTGAGTAGAATTAAAATTTGCTTCCCCGATCTTTCCAAGATCAAACCAGTGCCAATGTACTCGTAAGCCATCGTTTCCAAACTGCTGCCAAAATGAACTGTAAATTACACCAGGAACGGACTTTAACCACAATTTTGTCAAAATAATGCCAAATTAATCATATTTCTTCAAAAATGAAATCAACACATGTGCATACATACATCAAGTCATCCAATGGAAAGGTAATTCCCTGCCGCAAAATGAACTTTAAAAACTTTCATCTAAATAATCTTCTTAATCGTAAAATATAAAATTCAACCTCTAATTATGTAAATTTAGCTCACCTAAAGTATGTCCTTTTAATATTTCCATCCTTGTAATCTTTATATTTTCAAAATGTAATTGCTTATTTTTCCATCGGTAATGCCAAACCAATTAATTGCTTAAACAATGACTTTTCTTTTTGCTTCAATATCTAAATTTTATTTGATTTTCTAAACTCGATTGCTAGGTTTTCACTCTTACTATATTATTATTTCTAAATGCGGCAATTTTAATTTGATATTATGTAAATCATACCCATTTTAATATGCTAATAATTCAATCTGGCGAATTAATCTTATCTTATTTTACTATTCTGCCATTAAGGAATTTTAAATCGTAGACGTAAGTTTTCTTACTAAACTATAAAAATTCGCCCAGTTGAAAAATATTCCTAAACTATTTTATTTAATTTATATTATGCTATCCATTATCATTTCAAATAAATTATTAACTATTATTTCACGCTATTGATTAATATTAAATATATTTAGTATTAAATAAATTGAGGTTCAGACCCTTACTTTTAGTGATGATTCATTATATAATTAGCCCGCCATCTAACGATAATTTAAGTAACTAATTTTTCGGGTGTATTATATGTGTTTAACAAAGGGAATCTTAATTTTTCACATTTTATTATTGATATGCTAAATAATCTTTTAAGTAAATTGTATGCCCCTTTTGGGATTGCTTATATATGATCATTTCATTACGCTAGGCTTACTTACTCTTTAAGGCCATAAAAATCAGTCTTAATACAGACCTGAAAGCCCTTGCGATGCGTCCCGGTGATAACGTTCATCAATAAAATGTTACTTTGTCATACTTTCTCTCGTTACCAGAATCTTTAAAGCAGATTTCTCGGCGGAGTGCGGAGGCCCCAACTCCAAAGGTTGTGTTTGGTCGGGCAGACTCTATTATGGGTTAACATTCGGAAAAACAGAACCATAGTATCGTGCCAACCACTTCTTCGGATGCCATCTGTCACAAGTGCGGATGAGCTTATATTCTTCATTCTCAAGTTGATGACGCTTCTTGTCCTCTCAAACGTTATCATTTGGTCCGCACGCTATCGTTTATACTTCCTCATATATTTTATTCATCTGTAAGTTGTAATGATATGATTTTCCTAAGCCACCCAAGTTCTCATTATAATGTAAATTTAGTTTGCCTTATCATATGCTATAACTTATTAGCGCCTTCCACTCTCTCATTCAACCGCTATTAAATAGGTTGAAAGTTAACCTCTAATAAAGCCTATAAAAGTTAAGTCATGTGACTGAATGTCAAAATAATTATGCTTTTCCTTATTCTATACGTCAATCATAAATAATGAATCATTTTATAAGTTCCAAGATAATTAATCTATCGTTAATACAAGTATGCTGATATCCATGTATAATCAAAATTCACTAGATCATTTGTTATTCGAATTATCATAATGCATATAATAAAAGCCCACGGATAATTATTGAAGTCCTTGTGATTTAAACATTGTAATGTATATAATAAAAGCCCTTGTATAGTTATGAAATCCGTTACATTCTTAATGATTTATAATGTCATAGCGTGAATAATAGAAGCCCTATAATATATTTTAAATTAGCATATTAAGCTGCATCGTTTCGATTAATTAATTTCTTACTATGTATATTTGGTAGTTGCATATCCATCAATTCTTAAATGATGTTATTAAGGTTTGCATGGAATGCCCACGTTAACATTAAGTGAAACCTAGATCAAGTATTCCTTATGTAATCAAGGTTATGATGTGTTTTAAGTCTCTATATCCCGTTGCTCACATACTGATTTAATTTCATTACTAATGTTATCTTTAATAAATTCATATTTAATAATATATTCTTTGGACATTTTATTAATTCATGCATGTACATCTGTTATTATATTGCATCATCATTTAGTTAATCATTAGATCTCTTGTGTCTCTGCTGACCCTCTGGGCCGGGGATTGTTAGAAATGTCATTTGCTACTGTCAGAAGTGTTGTTTGTAATGTTATAGACTTGGGAAATGGGCAATAGGGCGGAGTTCATGAGTATTTCTGACCTGTGTATCTCACATACGATTGAACTCTAGGTACTTTTGCTTAGATGCTAATTCTTGTTAGACGAACATACAATTCTGACTGGTACAATATCTCATTGTTAATACTTTTGTAATAATTATTGGAACAACAATGATTATTTGAATTTGAGCATTTTAAACATTGTTTATTGATAGTTAGTCACTGTTAGACTAGTATATAATATCAATATCTTCTTTTTAATTATTTTTATTTTATATTACAGGAAATGCCAGAAAGAAATCCTTCAATAAAATTATGTTCAACCAAAACAATTTGTTTTAAAAGAGCATTTTTAAAGGGACAATTATCATTTAAAAGATAGTGCCTAAAACATCTGAACTGTATTTTGATTATATATTTAATTTTCTGATATAGATTACTAATGTGCCAATATAATTTCCAAAATCAGCAATTGATACAAGAAATGTATTAAAAAGTGCAAAGAATTCAACAGTGATGATGATTGTATGATATTAATTTTGATCTATTGTTTCAGTATTAATAAATTAATGTTTTCTCTCACAAAATCTATTTTTCTAATATAAATTTTACAGTTAATAAAATTTATTTCTTATGTTAAAATG
This sequence comes from Epiperipatus broadwayi, assembly GCA_028023455.1. Classification (NCBI taxonomy): domain Eukaryota; kingdom Metazoa; phylum Onychophora; class Udeonychophora; order Euonychophora; family Peripatidae; genus Epiperipatus; species Epiperipatus broadwayi. Next base: position 138,769 of record JAQFVV010006943.1, on the reverse strand, counting down.
TCTAAATGCTCAGTAATTTTAATTTTTTTTATTTTAAAAATTATATTAGGCTATTTAATTTTTAACAGAAAGTAATAGTTTATGAAAAGATATTTTAAAAATATTTGGAAATATATATATACAATGGCTCTCAAAATTGAATATATGCATGTAATTAAACATAACAAGTTATCCTGATTAGAAAATGTAACCTATGAAATACAGCCATTATTTCAAACAGTCCTCTAGTGATACCATATATTATATAATAAAAAAATAGTGTGTTTTATTCACTGTATCTAATCACTTTATATCACAGCATGACCAAAACTGAAACACAAAATTGAATGTTCATTTCACATTGGCATCATTTCAAGATAATAAATTATAAAGGATTAAATCAGAAACTTTAGTATCAAATCGAAATGAAGTCCAGATGGTAGATACACTAATGTTTTTCTGAAATAACATTTTGTATTCTATAAAATAAAATGATTTTAAAAGGCTACTGATTAGTGGTTAAACAATAAATGTTTAAATTGAAATAGTCTTTGTTTGATTTTAATGACAGCTAAAATCAAGCTTCTAAAAGCACAAAATTTTTTTACTTAAAACAAGCTTGATTTTAAAGTAGTATATATTATTGATGTTATATATAGAGCTCACAAAATAAGCTCTTAACAAGCTTTGAGAATATCCCCAACTCCATACTGGTTTCTGCTACTGGCATTGTCAGTGAAGTGCTAGGTCAATGTGACATCTGGCTTGATTTTTTTTTGTAAGATTATTGATTTATAACTAAATTTTTAACTAAGTCATACAAAATATGATGAATGTTTGACTCTAAAGTTAAAGTAAAAATGATCTTAAATCTGTTGCACATGCTCTGTTATCCAATAGTGTTCTTATATATATATTTAATGAGTCCAAGTGTCAGCGGGAAGCGACCCCCCCCCCCCCCAGGACAACCGCTTGTAATGCAGCTGTGCTAACCACTCGGCCATCAACACTTGACTGTGTTTTTATATTTTTCGCTTTAAGTTATAGCAAGTTTAATTTAGTGAGGCGTTTACTATCCTATTAAATAATTAGTTTTAATCTTTTTAAAGACAATTATTTAAATTCTTTGCTAAAATTATTCAGTTGCTATTTTCTAGAAAAAATTAAAATCACAAATTAAATAGACTTATTTGGAATATGTTGGAAAAAATAAATCTTGGCACTTATGATAATTGGACTTATTAATTTACAAATATTTTTTTTTTTAATTTTTATTTACAAATCTGTGTATATAATTAATTTTTTGGTGGGCCGTGTTTGTTGTTTTTTATTTTGTTAGTCTATTCTTGATAAAGATTAAATAAACATGTTACTTCAGCAAATTGTAACTGATAATAATGTCTGCTTGTAAAAGATTAAAAAGTTATTTTTATAAATTTTATCTGGATGACAGAAATTGTGAATTATAGGATGAGATTAACAATATTCTAACTATGTATATATATTTTAACTTTGTGACAAACAAAATTCAATTGACCGATTGATACATATATGTATGACTTGAATTATTTTATGGCTCATTAAGGCTTCAATAAAAATCTTTCTATAAAATTGAGTAAAAAAGATTAAATAATTTTTTTTATTACAAATTACAAGTTTGCAAATAAAAAAGGAAAACAATAAATGTTTTTGCTGTTATAATTATAATTTTTATATTATTGATTCTTTCCGTTCAGTTTTAGATTGTACATTTTTGATATGAAATGAATATATTTTTTTAGATTTCTATCAGGTTTAGGATTTTGTTTTGCAAACAGGTAATATATAGCCAATTTAATGAATCAGCCAATATTGCTCAGTAATTGTATTAGCTATTCTTTATTACAAGGTAAAACAATGATGAAATGCCGTGCAAACCACCTGCCAATTGATATCCTCTTTTTTGGCATTCTTATGTGAAGGTTATTAGAGAAGCGTTTGTTATTCTGTGAATTATTTAAAAATTGTTTTACTCTTTTACATAAATATATATTTGTATTAATGATCTGAATTAGATTTAACACTATGTTGCTAAGGCTAGCAAGAATATATATACATTATTTTATTCTACATATATATACATTCATTTGTATTGATTTTACCAGTGAAATGACTTTTAAAATATGAAATAATTAGTTTTATTTAAATATTTGAATTAACCACTAATTTATGTGGGAATTTTTGTGTTGTCTAATATTTGATTTATCTTCATTACTGATGTGCGTTAATGACCTAGTTTTTCATTTTTAACTAAAATTTCTTGCCTTTAGCATTTTTTTCAGTTGTCTTTAATATTAATTAACATAAACATAGTCTCTGAACCTACAGCATTTTAAAAATACATGTTATCAGATATTAAGTCATAATATCAATCTCATCCAATATATATATATATATAACACTATATAATTATTATATTGTTTTAGAATGGTCAACATGGATAGGATGACAACCTTGGCATTAATGTGGGCTTTGAACATTCCATCATCAGATTTTCAATGAAATGGATGGCTGAAGAGTTGTGGGTTGGAGTAGTTTGAAGGCTGTCCATTAAAGTATGAAGATTGGCTATCTTAATATAAAGCTGAGCATTGATTGTATAAATGTGTGGAGATAGTAATCTGGACCAGCTGATGATTGCTGGTTTAGCATGAAATCAAATATGTATATTGGTGATTATTTGTCTTTTGACATGTGTATGATCAGGTGGGTCAGCAATATGAGATGACATGGAGAGCTGAGGGTCATGTGAAAATCTGAGTTTGAATCCCTTATATATTACATTATATATGTCTAGGTGTGTGTAAGCTTGTACAGTGTATTAATTTATATATTGTTTTATGTATTTTATTAATAATAAAACATGGGTTCTACCTTTGCAGATCTATAATACTTCTTTCTTCAAGGATGAAGGCTGTATTATAATAATCATTTTTTTTACTAGAGTCAGCACAATGATAACTCATATATCCATATTATACATTAAACAAAATACTACATGCCTGTCCAAACTCATCTTCAATATCTCATTAATTAATAGTAATTCATTCTATTTATAGAGTAAACTTGATTGCTCAATGGCTATTAGATGATAGTATCATATTAAAAGAGTAATCTGTGACTTCTGAATGTGTCATTCATTACCATATAGTGTTTACTGATAATTCAAACTTACAATGGATGGTTCAAAAAATAAAGTAAATAAAATGGATTACTGCACCTATTATGTTATTTTGGGACAACTCCTTTTTAGTTAAGAATGACTTAATATCATTTGATAATTAATTCTGGATGGATAACATTGAATCTCATGTGATTAGCATGGTACATGAATGTAGTAACCATTATATCATAAAACAGTTTAGCTTTTATACTATAATAATATAAATATTGCAGCTGTTGTTGCAATTTGAATTGACAAAGCAATGCTATAAATTTAGTTAGTTATATTGAGCTGTTATTAGGATTAATGCAAAAGAGAATTATATATCAATTTTTTTCACAAGACATGTATGTGATCACTTTATATAATTTTGAGATGATTATCAGAAAGGAGTATTATAAATTCATAAATTAATTACATAAAAAAGCTACTTGAACTATTGGCTGAATTATTTAAATAGTTAATGATATAATTCTGAATGAAAGCTTTAAAAAACTATTTTATTAAATAAATAAATAATCACGTGAATAATAGCTTTGGACATCATGAGTCATTTAAGCATCCAAGTGGCAAGTTGAACACAATTATTTTTCCATTGAATTGACCAAAATACTCTATTGAAAATTTATCCAGAACCCTTTAAAATCTTGAGTCTGCCATTTTATTACTATTTAAAACCACACACAACACTTTTTAGTCATTGATTAGAATTAGCAGTATGCACAAATTAAAAATTATTATAGTATGATGAACTGTAATAATGTGCTTTGATTTTCTTTAGTAAATATGTTTTAAATGAAATAAAAAGTGTTTTAAATTTGTATTCTCTCTTTTTTTTTATGTGAAGAATATGACATTAATATTTGTAAGTTTAAAATGCAATAAATAAACATGTTATAAGCCTGAAACATATTATAGATATTAGTATTTAAATTGGTGAAAAAAACAACAACAACAGAATACAATACTTAGCTTTGATGTCACCACTACAGATTTTCAATTTTAACTAGTGGATAACATCAGCTATCATTCTATGATTTATATAAAATAATATATCAAATCAGTAGTATAAATTATAATTTTAAAAATGCATGATAATTAACTACTGATAAATGCAAAAAATATACAAGAATTTAAAGCAGTTTACTGAAATCATAAAGCAAACAAAACAAATTGTATGGATGGATGTATTTTACAGAACTTCTCACTACCCTGAACAAGCTATTTAAATCCAGCATTGGTCCATTTAATCTGCAATTATTGCCTTGTTTAAAGTAAAATATTTAAGATGTATTCAACATATTTATTTTTTAAAAGAAGACTTTGAATAAATGAACATTAAGGAAGTAGCAAACAAACAATAATCAATGATCAGATGCTATTGGTTTTTTTTTTTTTTAATTATGTACCCTGTTATCAGATTTATTGTATCTGTTTTTACTACGAACATATTTATTCTGTGGTCTTTGACATCTTTATGGATAATTTTTAAGAGATGACTACTTGCTTCTTCATCTAGGCTATGAATATGGAGGCAGCATTTCATTAATTTTGTATTGTTCTTTTTTTTAATTCTGGGCATTTCTTCCAAGAAATGATAATGTTCTTTCATTTAAAATAAAATAGTATTGTTCTTACATTTAACAGTAACTATATACCTATTTACCAACTAATATTTTTTTGTTTGCTAACTGCTGCCTTGGTTAGTGACTTTACAACCTCCTGGGAATAGACCATGATTTATTTTTGTCTGTCATGATTGTAATTATTTATTTTAAAAAATCCGTTCACACACATATTCATTCTTTCTTCAAGAAAACTCAATTGGTATTTCAGTTAACTGAGAAAAAGACCATGATATTTTTTGATCTTAAACCCAGAAGTAAAAAAAAAACAATAAATTCAGCACACTGGCTAAGGTGTGTTGGTGAGCAGCTCATCCATGTTAAGGGTGCTAAGAACCTTCTGATTATGAACCCAGACTGCCATTTGATATGATCTTTTGTTTAGGTGATTACAACTGCAGATCACTTTCAAGTGAAGGAAGATTACAAGAATTAGAAGAACTATCTCATATTAAATGGGATATTATTAGACTTTGTGAAGTTAAAAAAAAGAAGAGACAATTGATTTAAAAAGTGGGTATGTATTGTATTATAAACAAACAAACACTGGAAATACAAATAGAGTAGGATTTATTATAAATAAAAGATGGAAGCACAACATTGTGGACATTGATGATGTATCGGACAAAGTGCCAAGATTAGTTATTTAACTTAACATCAGATATAAAATGCAGATAATTTAGGTTAATGCCTTAACAAGTTTTCATTGTGATGAAGAAGTAGAGGATTTCCATATGGATGTACAAAAAGCATTTCATAAGACCAAGCAACAGTTTAAAATTGTCACGGGAGACTTTAATGCTAGAATCAGTAAATAATTGAAAGATGAAAGTGTTGTAGGTAAATTTGATTATGGTGACAGAAATGAGAGAGGAAATAGACTTGTGGAATTTGAAAAAAAAAAAAAACCCTTTATATTATGAATTTTTTTTGATAAAAAAAATGTTAAACACAAATGGACATGGAAACATCCAAATGAAGGTACAGCAGAGTTGTATTCAAGATTGTAATGTAAATTCAGCACAGGAAGTGATCCTCAAATTAATAAGATGTAAGATACATGTTAATGCAAAACTAGAGAGACAAATATTCCTAATTTTCAGAAACATTCCAATGAATTTAAATTAGAACTTGCAAATCATTTTCAAAAATTAATAGATTTTGATCATGATTCAGATTTAAACAAATTCAATAGGAAGATAACTGATATATTTTTAAAAACTACAACAAAGATAACAGGTAAAAAAAAGCAGTAATTGATCAGTAAAATTTCTTCCGAGACAAGACAATTTATGAAAAAAAGGAATTTGAAAATATATAAAAATAATCCATTACAAAGGATTGCATAGCTCGAATTTTATACAATGGTGCAAAAAAGAATTGATAATGATATAAGAAAATATAATTGTGAACTACCAAGGAAAGCCATAGAAGAGAATAAAAGTCCTAAGTGTGTAAAACAACATCTTGGTATTGTTAGGAAACTTATTTCTGCAATAATAAAAAAAAGATGGAACTATTACTAAAAAGAGAGATGACATCTTGAAATGTGAAGAAGAGTTTTATTAAGAATTATATAGCAATAAAGAACAAAGAAAAGTACTTTCTACAATTATTATATCTTCTGAATTGCCCAGGAATTTAAATGAAGAAATAAGCCATGCAATTAAATTTATGAAAAAGGAAAAAGCTCAAGATAATGATGGAATTATAATCAATATCGTAAAAGAAGCAGGTAAAGAATAGAAAAATTTTGGGTAAATTTATATATCAAATGTCTAAATGATAAAGATGTACCGGATGATTGGGAAGAATGCAGTATTAAAATTAATATTTAAAAAAGATGATAAAGAAGATATTAGAAATTATAGATCTATCAGTCTTCTATCAGTTCTTTACAAAATTTTTAGTAAAATAATTGGAATTCACCTGCAGCAAATTTTGCATTTTTAACCAACTAAAAGAACAAGATGGATTTAAAAGTGTTTTTGAGAGAAGTTATATAAAGGATCAATGAATATGAGTTGCTATTCTGCTTTGGATTTATAGATTATGAAAAGTCATTTAATTCTATAAGCATTTCTTCATCGATTAAAGCATTGGATCATCAAGGTATAGACCCAGGTTATTGTCATATCCTGCTGAATATTTATAAAAATGCATTAGCAAAAATTAGATTACATAATGATATTAAAAAAATAACATTGAAAAAGGGTATAAGACAGGGTGACTCCATATCTTCAACATATTTTATAGCAGTTTTGAAATATTTTGTGGATTAAAATGGGAACCCTAAGGGAATAAAAGTAAATGGAGATTATTTAAGTCATCTAGATTTTGCAGATGAGGTAGTTGTTTTTGCAAGTAATGCTTTAGAGCTTCAGGAAATGTTGAACAAGAGTTATCAGATGAAAGTAAGAAAATAGGATTAAAAATAAATATTAAAAAGACTAAAGATATGTTCAATGGATTTTCTCAAAAAAAATGGAAATAAAGATTAATAATAATGAGTTAGAAGAAGTTAACAACTACAAATACCTTGATCAACTTATTACTAAAGATGGAAAGATAATGGATGAAATTAATCACAAAATTAAACTTGGTTGGAATGCTTTTGGTAGAAATATCTTAATGTTAAAATGAAATATACCTATGTTTTTTGAAAAGGAAGGTTTTTAATAAATGTGTTTTACCAGTTCTTACTTATGGATCTGATACTTGGACATTTACCAGAAGAGTAACACAGAGATTTCAGACCACTGAACAAAGTATGGAGAGATGCATGTTTGGAATAATAATGAGATAGAAAATGAAATACATGGATGAGAGAACAAACAAGTGTTATTGACAGCATTGAAAGAATTAAGAGATTGAAGTAGAGTTGGCTGGACATATTGCTAGAAGAGATGATAAATAGATAGACAGTTGAAATCTTAAACTGGATTTCAAGAGATGGTAAAAGACATAGAAAAAGACCACATATGAGATAGATGGACAAAATAAAAAAGTATGGTGGAATGATGTGGAGAAGAGAGACTAGAGATCAGAGAAGATAATTGAACTTGGAGAGATCTTCATTCTGCAGTGGATCATAATGTTTGAAAATGATGATGATAATTTTTTGGTTATTACCAACTGCTTGAAAAAGCACTTTCCTACATGAATATTCTTCACTTTTTAATAAATAAATTTCAGTTTTACTTTAACTTTTAATTTCAGATCTGGAATGGGGGCCATCCATATATTCCTTATATATATATTTCCAACATTTAATTATACTTATATATATATGGACTTCATAGCATTATGTTAGTGTGTGCCCATAATTTGGGACTCAAATCTATGTCAAATAAGATTTGACTTTTTTTAAAGACTAAACAATAGTATTTTAGATGACGAACTTAACTAATCACCTAACATTGATCGGCAAATGGGTATCTGTCTATTCCTCAGTAGGGAATAAAGCAAGCTTGAGAAAATGTTAAAACCACCATTATCTGGCATTTGATAGGTCTTATAATAATAGCTTTTTTCCCCTTGCTTTTCTTTGGAAGATTGTTAGGAAGTCCTTTACCATGCATTGAACTATTTAAAATGTTCTTTTATTATTAATTTCTAGCATAAGTAGATACTGTGGAGCATTTATTATGCTTAAGTTTCAATTATAAAAAAATGTCATTTATTCCGACAAATAACCACATCTCTTTTATCCGTTTTAATTATAGAAGTTATAGTGTTATTATTCCAGTTAATTCATTTATTTTTTCAAATATGAATGTAATAAGAGATTGAGAGTTAGATTTATTACAATGTTACACGAAACATATTGGAGAATTCTTGAGAAATCCTCTGCTATGACACTTTTTAATATTTACTCAATTATGATCACCATATTTAGGAATGGTAGCTAATATAATTATTATTGTTGATAAAAAACAAATCAAAATATTTAGAAAATTTTAGAAATGTTTGTTTAAAATTACATTTTAATAATTAATAAGCTGAAATTTAAAAAATTAAATTTTGATATAAAAATTATTTATTACATTTTTTTATTTTTATAAAAGTATGTATGTTGTGATGATATATGGAAGTGTATTTAAAATATTTTTGTAAAATGGGAGATTAGAACAGTCATTATTTCATTTTTAAAATGAAATCAACTGACATTATATTACTTCTTCACTTTAAATTAAAAAAATATATATATAAAGTAGTCATATGTGTAGAAACTCCGGAGAATCATGAGGCATTTTGAGCATCAAAAGTAATGGATTGAAGTAAGAATAACTTCTGAAACCTTTAGTCCATCACTTCTCTACTGGACTAACTGTACATAGTTTATAATTTAAGAATAAATAGCATAAGATGTGATATGTTGGACTATTTCCATCATCTATGAGTGAATGTTGAATGTATAGACAATTTTAATCTTTATTTGAACATTCCAAATACAAACAATTTGTTAGTAATAACACACAAACAGATAACACAGATTAGTAATTGCACAACATTTTGAGTAGTATTATTCTTCACTCTTCTTCAGGTGTTGCTGGCCTGATATGCACAATGACAGTATTTGCATAGAATTCGAACTCGTACCTTTAGATTCTTGAATATTAAATATTGAATATCTAGCTGTTGGTTAGAGCATTTGCCTTAAATTCAATATTAAAAAATCTAAAGGTGTGAGTTCGACTTCTCTGTGAATACTGTTGTTGTTCATATCAGGCCAGCAACACCTGAAGAAGAGTGAAGAATAATACTACTTCAAACATTGTGTAATTACTAACTTGTGTTGTCTATTTGTGTTTATTACTAACAAGTTGTTTGTATTTGGAATATGTAAATAAAGTTTAAAACCTTCTATACATTCAACATTCACTCATAAATTATGGAAATAGTCTAACATATCACATATAATAATATACCATCATTGCAAACCTTTAGGCAAATAGCATAACAAGACCTCATCATTGTTTTATTTTTATTATTCTCATCTATTTAGTTTTATTAATGTTATTTAAAGCTGTTTTGTTTAATTCCAAAACCTTACCTAATACGGAGTGATTATGCATTATCTCTTCAAAACATTTTAGTTAATATTTACATATTTAATTCAGTTATTTTTAAATAATAAGTGTATGGATTTTTTAAACAACTAAATATTCCTAAATATTATAAAGTAATCTGAAGAAATTTCCCAAAAGCATAGTTTTTTTAGTGGATTAGTAAATCTTTCAGTTCTTACATTCTATACATAGATTGGATGATCATTAATTATATGATTCATCATTTGTATATGTCCACAACCACATAAGTTAGAGACTTTAAATGTCATTTCTGGTATATATATAGCTACTGTGATTATAATTGCATTTAAAATTATTTATGAGTTTCTTATAACATCTGGATCAAATTCATTTATCATTATTGTGGAAAAAAAAAAATTATTTGGAATTTACAAGAAGTCTATTTTTTACGCTGTAATTTTTTAATTGTTTGAAAGTTTTTTGATTGAACATCCAGAAAGATTTCAATGTTAATTACTTAAGCAAATAAGTGAAGTTCAAAAATTAATAGCATATAATCCTGTGACATATGATATCAATAGAAGTTTTTTCCCAGTGATTTTTATTTCTGATTGAAAAATATTATTCTGAAACTCACAAATTAAATATTTCTAAAATTAGAATACTTTTAGATCAACCATTTGGTATAACAAAAATATACACCAAGACAAATTTTTTTTATATTAAATGTTTTATTTACATTCTACTAAAATAAATAAAAAAATAATTGTTTCCTCAATCACAATTGGGTTTTTTAGATTTAAGTTGAAATAAAAGCATGAGGGGTCCAGAAATTAATTAAGTCAATCCCTTGTTATAAAAAATAGGTATCGACTTAATTAATTTCTGGACCCCTCCCCATGCTTTTATTTCAAGTTAAATCTAAAAAACCCAATTGTGATTGAAGAAATAATTATTTTTTCTTTTTAGTGCACAATAAATAAAAAACATTTTATATAAAAAAATTTTATCTCGATTATTTTTAACTTTTTAGTATTGCACACTTAAATACAAATGTAAAAGTATATCGTAATTTAAATTGACTGGACAGTTATAGTTGATATATATATATATTAATATTCTCATGGATAAAAGATTAATTCATAGTATTTTGCCATACAACAAAAATATACCTAAATAGCTGATGTTTCAATATAATAATAAGTATTTTCCTCACAGCTTATTCTTTCTCAAATCATAAGAATGTGTGTGGTGAGATTTAAAATCATTATTTTTTTTCTTTGATATTTTCTTCTCATTCTCAAATTCTATTGATTGAGAAGTTTTAAAAAATATTTTATTCTCCAATTGTTAATTTTTTTTACTTCACACTTTTTATTTAAGTTCTTAGGCCTTTTAAAAATCTATATAACTTCTCTTAGTAGTCTCTGGTCATATTGTTCAATTTTTGTCAAAATATATGTTTTATTAAAATTGATGTCCATTGTTAGATAATTTAATGATTAGATTTTTTTCCTAACTGCTGAAATGTCTTCTTCCTTTTTTATATTTATTTTACATTTGGGGTGTCCAATGTTTAAATGTAAACAAACTCCACATGGAATTTCATATACATCATTATACTCCAAAGGAATTTTATCTTCAGCGTGTGAAAATGCTTCATTAATTTTTTTAAATGTATTATAAATTGTGTGGATATTACTTTTCTTTAAAACATTACAAATTTTATTAGTTACTCACTTTATATATGGAAGAACAGTCTTAATTTTGGAAGTATCATAATCTTTTTTATTATTATATGAAAAAAAAAGCCCTATTAATAATTCTGTGACCAAAGCCATTACGAAGAAGCATTTTTTTAGTAGCATAGATATCTTGGTGAAAATGGCTATCATCAGAAAGTCTCTTAGTTCTATCTAACTGTCTTTGCCACTGAAAATAATTGTGCTGGATGGTGATGAGAAGAAAAATGTACATATCGCCCAGTGTGTGTTTGCCTGCTATGTATACCATGGGATAAAGAACCAACCTTCTTTCTTTCAATTAAAACATCTAAGTAGGGAAGTTGGTTATTATTATCTACTTCCATAGTAAATTTGATGTTGTGAAAAGAATTTTAAAAAATTAAAAATTTGTCAATAGTATGCTTACCAATAGGCCAAATAACAAAAAGTATCATCAACATACCTCAGTCATACAGATGGGTTTTTTTTAACTGCTAATATCAAATTTTTTACTCCCAAGTTCAAAAACAAAAAAAATGTATTTAATAAGCAGTGTTCAATCAAACTTCCAACAAAATCTGGCAGTTGAATGTTTTTCAAAACTTCAATAGTGTACTTGTAAAAGAAGCTATTGAAGTTTTGATATTCAATTGCCTGATTTTATTATGAGTTTAATTGAATACTGCTTATTAAATACATTTTTTTTTTGTTTTTGATGGTCAGATGTATAAACAAACATCGGATTTAGTTATGGGTTCACTAATTTCTCCAACATTGGCTTCTATTTTTATGAAGAACTTGGAAATGAAAATTTTGATATCAACAGTTAAAAAATTATCTATATGGCTGAGGTATGTTGATGATACCTTTGTTATTTGGCCCCATGGTAAGCATGCTCTTGATGAATTTTTAATTTTCTTAAATTCTTTTCATAATAATATCAAATTTACTATGGAAGTAGAAAAGAATAACCAACCCCCATTCTTAGATGTTTTAATTGAAAGAAAGAATAGTTTTTTATACCGTGATATGTATAGAAAGCAAACCCACATTGGGAGATATCTACCCTTTTCTTCACCATTCAGCACAATTATTTTCAGTGGCAAAAACATAGATACAATTAAGAGACTTTCTGATGACAGTCATTTTTACCAAGATATCTATGTTATTAAAGAAATGCTTCTTCATAATGGTTTTGATCACAGGATTATTAATAGGACTTTTTATATAATAAGAAAATGATTTTGATATTTCAAAAATTGAGATTGTTTTGCCATATATAATAGGATTAACTGATAAAATTGTAATGTTTTAAAGAAAAATAATAACCACACAATTTATACTTAATTTACAAATTAATGAAATATTTTCCCACCTTAAAGATAAAATTCCTTTGAAATGTCATGGTGTATAAAAAATTCCAAGTCGTGTTTGTTTACATTCTTACATTGGTCAGAGGAATCATAGAATAAATATAAGAAAGAATGAACACAATTTGGCAGTTAGAGAAAAATCTTACTCATCAGCTATTTATTCGCATGTTTAATTAACTAACCATGACATCGAAATGCATATTCTAGCAATAATTGAACAATATGACCAGAGACTGCTAAGGGAAGTTATATTTTTAAAAGGCCTAAGAGCATAAATGAAAAATGTGAATTAAAGAAAATTAACAATATTTGGAAAAAGCTATTGAAGGATAACATATTTTTTAAAACTTCTTCAATCAATAAAATTTAAAAAAGACAAAAAAAACACAAAGCATCATCATCATCACCATCATCATCATCATAATAATAATAATAATAATAATAATAATAATAATAATTTCTTGGTGCAACAATTTTTGATTTGTCATGTCAGATCATTTCTGATAGAGTTTGATAATGCCAGATCACCTATTGTCATCCACAATAACTACAAGAAAAGTGATAACTAAGTGCAGAATAGTCAAGATGACAAACAATGCCTTACTGCCATAGCTATTTAATACAAATGCTACAAGACTAGGCACTCATAAGAGAAATAGAATTTTTTTTATTTTTTTAAAATTGGTTCTCCCAAGACATTGGGAATTGAAGTCAGATCAATTATTTTCAAGAATTACAGATAAATGATAGGAGAATCACAATGTTAAAAGTGATCTATGACCACAGTCTCATTTTTTATAAGGTTAATTTAGTGATATTAGTTTCCATACTGATAGCCCGTTCAATCCTCACTAAGTTTAATAACTATTGGAATTATAGATATAGATCAAATACTCATCCAATATTATAAACTATCAATAACCCACCAATACCAAATATGGAAATTATATTTAAAAACCATTAAGATAAACTTCAAAGACTATATCAAATAGTCATCTCTCATCTGAGACATGGTAGAAAATGTTTTGATCTGCATACATTTAATTTTCATACTAATTGCAACCCCCTAATACAAATTGAGATTAACATCCTAAAAAAAATTAATTTGCTTTGTTCTGAAATTGGGCATTTTACATTCTTGGAATAATATTTATAATCAAGAAAATCTATATATAGCCATATTTTCCCATTTATATGTTTAATATGACATGAAAAAGACTGTGCAATCTGTATTACAAACAGCTGAAATGGTTAAATATTTATCTGTAAATTTATTAAATGTGTAAATGTATATATATTAAATCATTTACTTATATCAATTTGAAAAAGCAAGAATATAATCCATAGTAAGGACCTAATTATGAATAAGTTAAGCAAAAATAATTTTGAAAACTAATAATAATAATAATAATAATAATCATCATCATCATCATCTCACTACACACATTCATACGATTTGAGAAAGTAGCTCTAAGAAAAGTCCTTGTTATTGTATTGAAATTTCAGCTATTTAGATTAACTATTATATTTTTATTACATGGAAATTCCCGGAAATAATACTATGAATTCATATATATATATATTGTGACTGTAAGTTAGTAGTCTGGATTTAAAAAATAATAATCATTATAAGAAATGATAATTATACAGGACAAATCCTTACTTCAAGATCTTAATTTATTAACATACTGTAAATCATTATTATATATATTGATTTAGAATAATATTTAGTACATTTTCATTTTAATAAAACATTAACATTTTAATTATTCATATTAAAAAGTAAATAAAATCGGCAATAATTTAGTATGAGAATTTCTGTCATTAAGTACATTTTGCACAAACATATGAGTGAGGTTTGTGCATAAAATTGTTTTGTATATATATAATTCAAAAAAGAGTCACAATAGGTTAATAAAGGTGTATATTATATTAGTTTATTCTTTCTTAAATGCTATATCTTGTATTGGCAGTGAAAGTATTCATTTATTATTTAACACTCATAAAAGCGCATGTACAATAGCTGTAAAAGGCTGATATTTAATGTATTACAATTATAAACATCGCACTATATAAATAAATGCTTATTTACATATGTTTTAAGTTTCATTTGAAAGTGACGTTTAGTAAATTCTAAGTAATTTCGTTGTCATTCAGTCAGACAACGCGAACTGTAATTTAAAGTGAATGATCTATCTTCATGCTTTCTTTGCCAGTACTTAAGATTTGCCCATATATAAACATTTGGGTTCGGAAAGAATAAGTGAATTCATTTTATTCTTTCTTAAATGCTATATCTTGTATTGGCAGTGAAAGTATTCATTTATTATTTAACACTCGTAAAAGTGCATGTACAAAGCTGTAAAAGGCTGATATTTAATGTATAGGTAAATTTATGAAAATCTATGGAATGTGAAACAAAAGGGTATGCGTGTGAGATGGACATTCTGAAATTGGATAATATTGTTTGGACATGAATAGAAAAATATAGATTTTTTTAAGTACAATAAAATGAACTATTGCAATAAGAATTGTATTTTAGAAATGAGTGCTGTAAACTAGAAACAATAACCCAGAACCCCTGTCTATAAACATTATGTAGGTCATCATTATCAAATGATTATAAAATTTGATTATATCAACAACAGCTCATATAAAAATAAAATCATCATAAATGACAGCATCCTATTATTAAATTTTAACAATTTTTTTTTTTTTTTACTGTAACTGAAAGTATAAAACTCTTGAGCTCTATTTATTTCAATATTATATATAAAAAAAAAACTTGTTAAAGTATTTGAAAGTATTAGTATATTCTATCTTATAAATTCATTATCTTTTTTTTTCATGTGTCAAAGCATCTGCTGGGAAGCGAACCCGGGACAACTGCCTGTAAAGCAGCTGTGCTGATCATTCGACTTGACTGGATTCATTATCTTAAAATAATTTTTTCTAAATCATTTACAGAATCAAACTAGCATAATATTACTACCATCCATTGTCATATGCACCATATCAACTATTTCATTAACAATAGATGACTTTTTTTTTTAAAAAAAGACTGCTTAGTTTATTTATTATTTATAAAAATAAAAAAAAATCTTTATGATTATTATTTTCATTTTTTTTTCTTATGATAAAAAAAAATTAAGTTGCCTTTATAGATAATATATAAAATACTTCATACATTATTATGTAATGCATACTTGACATTCCTGCGGGTTAACATTATTTAAGTGTGAAAGAGATACATTAGTTTTTCTTATATCAGACTTAGATATTATATATTTGAAATACACACATGGGCATAATTGAAATACACACACGGGCATACTTGAAATTCACGCATGGGCATACTCACACATACATGTTTTAAAAGGTTATTCTAACAAAAGCAATAATTCAGTATTTTTTTTTTCAAAGCTATATTTGTATAATACCTTTGACAGAATAGCTCAGTTGGTAGAGCATTTTCCTTAAATTCAATATACAAGAATCTAAAGGTGTGAGTTCAACTTATATTTGTATAAATTTATTATTATTATTTTTTTGATTCTAAACAAACCTTATTACACCTGGGGCGCATTTTATGCGGTAGATAGGTTCCACAGAATACCCACATTAAAAAAAATCGCACAAAAATAGACTTAACTTATCTTGAAAAATGGGGGATAGGTTCTGTATTTTTTAGAATTCACATAAAAGCAAAGCAACAAGAAAAAATTACTTTAAAATTCGCATTAAAAAAATAAGGAAATAAAGTATGATTAATAAAAAATTTCAAATATTTGAAAAAAATTAATACAAGACAAACTTTTTTTACTTTTTTTATTAACTACAGTATTTAATTTTACATTTTTCATACATATTTTAATCATTACCACTAGCGTTCATTTGTAAACTGGTAAGAAATCAGATTCAATGTGATGTGATATGATGTATTGTGGCTTTTCCTTAAACGAAGTCAAGAATTTCTCAGCAATTATGCCCAGAAAAACCTGTTAGCCACTTTACTTTTATTCATGATGTGATGTACAACTAGAGCCACTTTCAGTCTTGTGCTGTGTTAATGGTTTTCTGTTTCTATATTTAAAAAATGAGATTGCAATCAAAACAAAAAGATTATACATTATCATTAGAAAGATTATTTTCAGTTTATAAAATCTTCGTTTTTATTTTAAAAATCTAAAAGATTATTTATCTGTTATATATAACAAAATACATTTTAAAAGTTTAATTTTTTTGAATATTTATTGCAATATTTTTATATATAAGTATAAATCTATTATTTTATTTACGCATTAGTATAAATAGGTTATTTACATAGAAGCTAAGATTCTAAATACTGCTTCAGGCCATCTTTGCGTTAGCTGCTAATATAACGTTATATTTTTGGAAAAAAAAAGTATTTCAAGTCAGAATAAGTTATTAATAATTTACATTTCTTGATATCTAATAAATATAATGAAATATGAGAGATATTAAGAAGAAACATGAATTGCATAACTTCAAAATCGCATTAAAATAATCCACATAAAACAAGACCCAGGTGTATTTTATTTTTAAATTTTAAGTCATATTTTTTAAAAGTAATATCAATAATTCATTGATGCATAATAGTTTAATAGCCTTTTATGTATTTGAACCCTGGAAATTATTATTTGATTATGGACATTTAGCAGAGAGGAGTATTATTATATATATAACAAAATATTAAACTTAGCCATGATACTTAAACAGATTTTTATCATACCACATTTCAAATACATATAGATTTCCAAGGATATATCTAAGAAGACACATGTTAGTGCTTATATAAAAAGACAAATTAATTTATAAATTTCAGGCACATGTAATATATTTATACTCATGTCATAAAGAATCATTTAATTTTAAATTTGAACTCTGACATCTTTAGTTAAATTAAATGTTATTTGAATGTAATAAAATTCCCTTTACTCCATATAACATTGATGTTTGCATTCCTCATATAAATTTTACTTCAATATTTTTTATCTCTACAAGGCTCTCATTGCTTATTTATAACAAATTTACAATTGCACTTTTGCATCCCAATTTATAGGATTTAATAATACAATATTGTTATTGTTAAAAGAGTAGGTTTCATGCAACTTCTTTCATTTAGCTAAACCATTACAGTTACAGTTTGGTTTGTCCAATTCATGTAACATAATAAATGCATATTTTACATTTATAATATATTACTAGAAATTTCTACTATAAGTTAAAATGTATTTCCCTTATGTATGTATCATATTTAGTATATGCACATAATATGTGTATATAAGTGATTAAAATATGAAATATTCTTTTAAATGAAGTGTTTAGCATTTTTGCTTTTAATTGGATATTTTTATTCATTTATTATTTTTTAAAATGTTTACCAAAATTATATTATAAATGAATTTTATTTAATACATATAATTTTACTTTAAATCAATCATACATATAGTATGTATATATATCACTAAATATTTATGCAATAAATTAATGTGCATATTCTTTATGTATATATCATATTTAGTACGTATACATAATTATATATGTATCAGAAATCAATAACTTTTCTGTTTATTATTTTTCTTTATTTTAAATATATATATATTTTAAAAAAGCTTATCAAAACTATATTACAAACAAACTTTTTTATTACTTAAAAAAAATCTATACGGCTCTCTCACAAGTCTTACTTAAAACAAATAAAAATTCTATGAACATTTTTTTAATTTGAAATATCAAAATATTCAATATTTTGCCATCCTCTGTTCCATATTTAAGAAATTAGGTGACCAACCAAAAAGATTATTGTTCCATATGGATTAGCCTGGTATTAATTAGGTGTATATCAAATTTCAAATGATTCTTTTAAATTTAAATGTACTAAACCTCAATATTAAGATTTTATTTTAATTTTAAAAAGATCAAAAGTTTATAAACTAACATATCAATAAACAAACCAATATTCCAACTTCAATAAAAGCATTTACAAAGTTGAATTGTTAAAAAAATAAATATGCTTTATGAATAACTATTGTATGTCTTGATTCTACATTAAATATTTACTTTCAAAACAAATAACATGTTCTAGATTTTCAAGCTCCCTTTGGTCATCCACTTCATCTTATACAACTGATACACATGACCACATATATGCAAAATATGTATATTGGAGTTCATTTACCTTTTTTGCATATATGTGATCATATGTATCAGTTGTATAAGATGAAGTGGATGACAAAAGTGAGCTTAAAAGTCTGGGTTTAAATTCCCTATAATTACATCTAGATTAAAAGTATATATAATATACTTGTATTTACACATTACAGAGTAAGATTCATATGCATAAACTATAACTGTACATAGAGAAACCTATTTATAAAAAAGTTGGAATTCTCAGCTTTCTATGAAGTATAAAATGAAAAGATTACATTTCTATACTAAACATTTATTCTCAAATGCCATTAATATACAAACAAACAAAGATAATGAATTATTTAATATCCAATCACTTTTACATTGGCATATATGAACCAAAGCCCATGATTTTTATTATCATATTTTCTACTTTATATGCAAAGGAAAATTTCTCCATAATCCAATAAGTGTATATAATGATTTTTTAAAATTAATCTTTGTTAATAATATTTGATAATAAATTATCATTAGTTTTTCTTAAATCCATTAATGTTTCTAATCCATAAAGTCTTATGAATGAAGCATTTCAGAATATTATCACCCATCTTGTATTTTTTCTTTACAAACATTAATCCCTTATGTGTTAAGTATATAAATCTAAATAGATACGATATATATTGCTGAATTATCATCTGTCTGGTTTTTTTTATGCAAACAAATTTATTGTGTAATCTTATCAGCAATTAACTGAAGTGTGTGTGTGTGTGTTTTATGATTCCAAGATTCTACTTGAATCTAAGTGTGTGAAGTCAGCTGATGTGATATGAAGAGGAAATGTTTTTTTTTTTATGATTCCAAGATTCTACTTGAATCTAAGTGTATGAAGTCAGCTGATGTGATATGAAGTTGTGAGCTTTCCTATCTCAGATAACATTATACAACATTTTAATTAACATTTTTTGAATTTTAAAATGATCAAGATAAACTATATTTGTTTTTTTAAATACTTATTAAACTTTTTTTTTTGTTTGTAAATTACTATTAAAAAATATAAATATTAGGCCAAGAAATTCGCTTTGCAATAGAAATTACATTTTAAAATTTATATATATATATTTATACCACATGTGTACACATACAAATGTATTTTAAGCTTTTTTTAAAATAATAATTACACTATCTTTGTTAGGGTATTTGCATTTTGTTTGTAGTCTGTAGCCGGAGAGTAGGTTATGCAAAATGATAATAATAAAGATAGGTTATTATATACAGGATATATGAGCACAGACTTTCACACCACCAACTCTCCACACTATCTCATAACACTGATACACTTGAACACATATATGTTTATCTTTTCAACATATATGTGTTCAAGTGTATCAGTGTATAGTGTGGAGAGTGGTGGATTGTGTGAAAGTCTGTGTTCATATACCCTATATATTAC
This sequence comes from Epiperipatus broadwayi, assembly GCA_028023455.1. Lineage (NCBI taxonomy): Eukaryota > Metazoa > Onychophora > Udeonychophora > Euonychophora > Peripatidae > Epiperipatus > Epiperipatus broadwayi. The sequence goes on along the minus strand of JAQFVV010006943.1, from coordinate 118,230 downwards.
ATATATAGACACAGGTATTTAATAAGCCTGTGTGTTTCAAATTTTATACTAAATAACTTTTAAAGCCTAAGGCTTTCAGAAAACAAAAAAGATCTGGGCTACCTACACACTAGTCCTAGATCCATTTCTTACCTACAGAGTAGATCTCTCTGAATTAAAACTTCAGACATGCAATAAGATCTGTGAGTATATGCAAATTTGATATCTTCTAGGATTTTTATAACTTTGCAATAATTAGTTCTTCAGAATGCTTGCATATCTGGGAGATTAATTAACTTTTTATTTGGTCTATCAGTACTATTATAATCAATACATATTCAGCTTTTATTTATGGGGTATTTTTAATTATGATTATATTTCTTTTAACTAGATGTATTTTTTAATTAGGAGCATGAATTTCTCATAATCATTGATATTTTTCAATCAACAAACATTTCTCTAAAGATAATGATTTGTATAACAAATATGAATTCTTATTTATTTATACATATAATTCACTTCATATTTTTCAATATATACATACCTTACATATAAATATCAATATTTTATAAACATATAATGTTCATTCATTAGCCAAATATAATAAATGTCTATATTAGGATAATCTGTCATATCAACAGCAAAATATTTCAAATTGCAGTGGAGAAAGTAATCATAGATGGCTTTCATATCTTACAATGAACATTTTGTAAATGGGCAGAAAGAAAACATTCATGCAATTGCCAGATATTGATATGGATTTGATGATGTGATGGTAAGAACTGTCCCTCCACGTAACAAAATCTAGAACACAGGCAAAATACACTAAAGCTGATCGAATATGGATGCTGGAATCCAGAATCCGACAAACATTCAATCATTTCACCTCTGCTCAATGATCCAATACCCTATGGATGACATTTCTCAACTTACACAGAAATTCAATTTAACGTCGGTCTGGAAGTCACTCAGCGTAAAACAAAAGACTTGTAAATTAACTAATCTAGCACTGATTTAGTCAGATACACACACATACGGCTAAGTGATTAATTAATATATCAATGATTGACCTACATATAAATAAAATGATGTATGTGCAATTAAATCTAGAGCTGGATAAAATGAATTCACGGACAATAAAATATGAAAACAAGTTATAATTTTAAGCATTATTAATTTAATAAAACAATAAATAGTAAATCAAAATATACACAATTATGTGACAAGAACGTGAGATATTACACTTGCAGGCATTATATAACTGAGATTAATGTTGCATATCTCATTATAAGTGTTCAATAAGTGTAGTGCGGTATTGGAGTTTATACCTATATTAATATGCCAGATTTCTAGCTCTTATGTAGTCTGCTAGATCATACGGAACTTTATAGCCAAAGTTATATAACTAACTTATTAGCACTCCTATGGCATTTATCTATATATCCAGTTAAATCGAGCATGTAATCAAGCTCAGAGATACACAGGTTAGCGTGTTAACCTAGATTAGGGTATACACTGATACTCGATAAGCATTTAATATAAAAGGAGAGAAAACTGGTTTATAATAGGTTTACCTATATACTCTATGGCACATATCAAAATATTAATAAAGCTCAAAGGTGCAAATGGGTCATTATTCACGGGCTTCAGTCTCCAAAGACTTGGTTTGCCCTAAAACTGACCAACTTGCTATGAATAGGAACATTAGTAGTTCAGGGAGTCGGATAAGCATTAATTATGAATCATCTAGGTCCTTGTGCCCTAGTTCTAAAAGTGTGCTTTATCTGAACTAAAGTGGATGTGTAGCCTCCACCAGCAACTCATCAAGAATCATGCAGCAAGCAGATAATTGTACATTGCGTACTTTGTAAGGACACATCCGCAACTTATACATATATATATAACGCAAATACGTAAAATTATATTATCGTGCCTTAAAATTAGATAGAGTCTATTTGCATATCTATACAATCCAGTTCTCAAATTTAGTATTTCAAATATACTATTTAGGGACTAAATTAATTAGTAACCTAGTTTAATATTATCACCTGCATCTCAACATAAGGAGGACAAAGCATATTTGCGGGATAATTACGAATAAAACATTAAAATATGCTTTGAGAATATCTCTGTGGCTAGTTTCTATGATATACGAGTTACATATATAAATAGTTATAATTTATAACTAGAATTAAGCAAACTACAACCTTAACTAGATAACGACTGATTATTGTGATATTAATACCCAAAAATTGATCAGTAAAATAATAAATAATATGATCTTGAAACAGTGAGTGAGAAAGAAAAAGAATAATTCAATTATTTAATATTTATTATAGTGGAGATTTGAAATTAACTTCGCAGATCGATAAGCTAAAATTATATTTATAAATACTTGTAGTTTCGAGTCATTTAGCATATTAAATACATATAATATTAAAATGATAAAATCATAGCATAAATTGAATAGATTTAGAAATAGTCATAAAAGACCGCAGAAAATTGTACATTTAAAATAGATTATTAGAGTTTTACATTTTAAAAGAGAATTCGAGTTTTACATTTTAAAAGAGAATTCAAGTTTTACAATCAGGCAAGATTTAGCATTTAACAGTCTTAACTTTGCAGATTTTAGTAAAGGTGTTTGGGAAAGGCAGATTTAATAAATAGCTAGTTTTTAAAAGAAAGAATTGAAAGTCATAGTTTATAAACAGAGCTCTTAGAGAAAATTTACCATTCAGTTGTTTTCACTGCATTTAGTTCTGGGCACTTGAGAGGATATTAAGTTGACACTTTTGGCGATGATCTAAAGTTAATGGAGGGTATTCCACAGGCTGCTTCTGCTTTGCTGGTATACGGCATTATATTTTATCGGACCAAAGTCTTTTCCATTCCCTGGCTAGGGCCGAGAGGTGAGGGGTCGCCTATCTTGACCCGATATTTTGAAGGTGAAACGAGCGTGGATTATGTTTACAGTTCACTTAATATATATCTGATTGATCCTTGGCGACAAAACTTTAAATATTTATACTTTTCAAACTCTGGCCACCTGTTTATTTTTACAAGCTTGTCCGTAGCTGAAAAGTCCATTTATTTATTTTAGAAAAATATATTTAATAGTCACAACTAGTAGAAAAACCCATTTATTTATTTTAGAAACACATTTTTAATTATGACAACTAATTTAGATTTTGTTTTTCTGCAAATTTTGTTATTAACATTTTATATTTACAAAATCATGTTCACTCTATTTTAGGACTATTTTGCGCGACCTAATTCAAAAGTTGTTTACAAAAATCAAATGTTATTTTGGAAAAGTTACTTTGATAATCAGTAGAAAACTACTGATTTCAATAACATGATAAAATTGGCTAAATAATTTAAACTAAAATATTTCTTAAACTAGAAATATTTATAAAATGGATACATATCTGTAATATATACGTATACTATTAAATTACAGACTTACCATTTGCATATATATACATGATTCTGCATATATAGTAATTTAAGGTTGTTTAAATGGGTACTCTGAGAGGGTTTAAACCTGGCATATAGATAGATGTGTGGGTAAAATACGTGAAACAGGCAGATTGATAAAACTGACTGTTTCAATGGTAACTAATATTTTTTTTTTTTTTATGTTTTGGCCTCAAAATCAGTTTGTAATTTTTTAAAAACTGTTTATTAAACTATTTATTAAAATAAATACATTCATTTCATTTATTTATTTAAATACAAGTTAAAATATATGGTAATATTTGGATTATATACACAACTCATTGCCAGTTGGAGATCTTTGCTAATATCCTAATAAACTTGATTGCTAATATTTATATAAACCACAATAATCTCAAGTCTATTAATATATATGACTTTGGACTCTTCAAATTTATGATAGAAATGAAGTTGTAGAGTCTTTTTATACCTGTGGTGGAAATGCTTATTCCTCTTTTATTGATGAAGATTAATATATCTTTACATCTATTGCTTTTTGAGGTTGGTATTTATTTTTGTTGTATAATTTAGAAAAAATAATGAAAATAATATTTTTTATTATACAAGGGTTTGTGTTCATTATAAACCAAATTTGTAGTTTGTTTGTTGCCACAGTTCATTATTGGTTTTGATTTTTCAAAGATTTTGTTTTTTCAGATAATTTCTCAGTATTAAATTTTTATCTCAAACTTGATTGTATCTACTTTAAGATAACTTTTTGACCCCTTTTGAATGTTAAAGGTTTGTGCTAATATATTCACTATATTTTTGTCATTTTTTTCATTATATTTTTAGCTTACTTATGTACCTATCCCCAACACACCACTGTAAAATATAAACTATGGATCCAGTACTTTTGCGTATATATAACTCTTCACCATTATAGAAAGTTTAATTATTTGTATAATCTTTTTTTTTTTTTTTGGCTGTAGAAAATTAATTCTCATCAGACCATCCTAGATTGATGTGGGCTTACTTTATTTTTTAGTAAAAACTTATTTATTAATAAATATTGGCACCTCATAATGTAGCGGTAGAATAAAACTGGAATTTTTTTTCAAGATTCTTTTTTTTTTTTAGGTCATCATTCTATAACTACCCCAGATGATCATCTAATATTAGTAGTAAATAAGTATCTAACTATTCCTAGCTAAAAGATACAACAAATATAAAGTTTGTTAAATCTTCACTAACCAGCAATTGGTGAATCTAATAATGCCTTCTCCATCGCTATTTCTCTATGATGGGCTGCAATGGATTATTTAAAGATTGTTTTGTCATTTACTGAAGGGTATAGACTAATTATCTAGAAAAATATTGTTTTTTTTTGGAAATACTCAAGTATCTGAAAAAATCTCTAAGCTTTGTCCTATTGTATAAGGATTTTCTAAAAGGTAAATTTTATGACTTAAAAAAGTTTTTTTGAAAAAGAATTCCATAGGTAAGAATTAAATAGCATTTTTAATGATAGCTTACTATTGTTTTCTATTATCTACCAACAAAGATATGTTTGGAAGCATGTCTATATTTTTATTAATACACCTTCTTTATCATTTTTAAAATTTATTCTAGATTTTAGAATTAAATATATTCATCTCGCATTTTTTCACTTTAATTTTATAAAAATTATTTATTACAAGTAAATTCCTGCATCTTTTTAAAAAATAACATTGCATTCCCTGCTACTATAAAAAAGTTTTCTGGAAATGCAACAACTTATAAATCTTATTGATGATGTGTGAAAGAAGTATGATAAATAGTTGTGTTGTTAGTTGCTCAGATCATGTGACATTAGAATTCCCAAGTGGCAGGTTGATCATAAAAATTTTATTCGATTGATCAGACTGAGTTTTATTCAGCTAAGAATCAATCCAGGAACTATATTTCTTGAATCTGTTAATCTAGCATTTAACATTGCACTAAACTGTGTAGGAATATGAAGTTGAAACACAACAACCTGTTAAATATACTTTCATTGCTTTGCCAAGCAGTTTTTACTTGTAAATTATTTCATGATTAGTTACTTATTTTAAATGTATAATTTAAAATAAATTGTGTTATTAAAAAAAAAAAAGTCATTTCTTTATAATAGATTTTTTATGCAATAGTTTTATTTTTTAAACCTCCATGCAAATACTAATGAATTTAGATTAACATAATGAATATTGCAAAATCTACTAAATTTTTAATTTATTTTTAAGACAATGTATTCTTTAAAATAATTTTGTACGTGGATTTCGATTACAATAATTAATTTATTATTATTAGTAGTAGTAGTAGCAGTAGCATCAGCTCCTCTAAAACTATGATAATGTTGATTAAATCATTATTCTATAATAGAATATATATATTTTTTGAAAAGTATATCAGATCTGAACAATAGAATATCATGACTAAGGGATAATAGCACTTAATTGTGCTCTGTGTAGTTTAGCATAGTAATAGAGTGCCAGATTCAAGAGCTAAGCGATTTGGGTTGATTCTCAATTAAGTCTTAATTTTGTTAAGTATGCTCAACCCATTACTTAGGTTTGAGTATCACATTAACTCCTGAACAATTAAGCCTATTTACAATTAGTTATTGGAAATAATAGTAGTTCTCTTGAAATTTTAGAAGAAATTATATTAAGATGGTAAATAAGACAAAAAAACTGGTAGTGATGATGATTAGGGATTATTCGCTAATATTTGTGCTCAATTGTTTAATTACTTCCTCCTGTTATCTGACGGAAAAATCTAATATATATACAAGACTAACATTTTAGTTATATCTATAGAAAAATAAAAGTCATATTTTTATTCAACAAATATATAAAAGATTTCAGCGTTTTTTAATTCTAATGTTTATGAATAGTCACGTGGCTAAATATGAAAGAGTTTTTTTTTTTTAAAAATGATAGTTGCTTATACATTTTTTTAAAAGTATATTAGTATTATGTAATGAATTGTTTTTATTATTATTAATTAAATGGAAAGATATGGGCGGCGCAATAAAAGCTTGTATTGTATTCAAATGATTAAAAGAAGGAAAAATAACTCAGTATTGTATATATTTGTTGTTTTTTAATGCATCCATGATTTATGTATGAAGAATAAAATTTAATATATATTTAATGATTTATTTATTGCATTGTACATTCATTACACCTGTATGATTTCATAATTAAACTAATTGTATAAGCCATCATCATCATTTTCACCCGTTATCGATCACTGCAGGATGAAGGTCTCTCCAAGTTTAATCCAATTATTTTGATTACTAACTTTACTCCTCCATAATATGCCAGAAAACATTAATATTCATTCAGCCATGTCTCATGTGAAGAAGAGATTATCCACATAACATTCATCTTACCTTCAAAAAAATTGAAGCGAAATTTTAGTTAAAAATAATCAAGCAACTAAAAGACCTTAGTGTTTTGTGATTTTAAACTCGGAGAGCAAAAAGCCAATAACACATCATTTATGCATGTTGATGAGTAACCCTTCCAAGTTTATTTACTATATGAATCACACTGTAATAACAGTCGCAACTACAAGAATGTATGTATTGAAAATTAAGAATCTGATCTTCTCAGTTCCTGTAAAGCCTTAAAGAGAGGAATTAAAGAGTCTGAAAATATTGTTTTGCTAGTCAATTCAGAAAACTGTTTACTGGTATAAAGTTCTAAAGCCAGTGCTTCATTGGATTATGAAGCCACGAATATAAAAGTTAAAAAAACTTGTCAGTACAAATGTTACTGTTAACTTCTAAACCGACGCAATGATTGATAGTATGTATGTATGTGTGATATGTATGAATGTAAAGTTCTCCATTTGAAGGCAGTTGATTAACTGGGCAAGATAACTTGGCAATAATACTTTTTTTTTCTCATATGTCATAGCATCGACCGGGACGCGAACCCACAACCGTCTACAACCAACTACTTGCTTGCAAGGCGGATGGTTTGTCATTGTTTTGCCATCCTCTTAACTCTATGTAAGAATAAAAAGACTCATTTTAAAGTTTGTTTTAAAATATAAAACACTATGATTTAAAGATAAGAAAAGAATCAATAAATGTGAAATATTTAAAAAGGATCTCTTTGAAGATGATTTCATTTTGTGTACACTATATTTTTATTACATTCTTGGCATGATTGAATTGCAACTAACTGAAGTGTTTTTTTTCTTTTTATTATTTAGTGGTTGTATTTCTAAGGTTTTTGGATTAAATTTCATGAAAGGGATGTTAAAGGCTTATTCTGATACTTTTTTTTCTGCCTGAAGAAAAGAATTCCAATTATTTTATTTACAAAAGTCCTTTTTTTTAAAAAAAAAAAAAGAAATATGTCAAAGAAAAAAAAAGATGTTAAATAAAAGTAGCTGAAAAATAATAACTTTTTACTCTCTTCTTTAAACCACATTTTTTAAATTTGTAATTAAAAATAAATAAATAATTGTGTGGTTAGTTATTTGAAAGATCATGTGATGTTCGAACATTAGCGTCAAATTGAGCATAATAGTTTCATTTAATCCATTTAAGAGACTGAATTTCCGAGCAATAAAACTATTAAATTATTTTTGCTCTGCAGATAGTTTAGTGTAGTGATAGAGTGATAGATTCTGGAATTCTAATTTTGTGGATATTGACTTCAGCTGTCACTTCTGTGCTTGAACTTCTTATATCCAAAAGCAATCAACTATTTCATACTTTTTTAAAATGTTAATCAACTATGAATTGATATTGCAACCTTTAACTTTGAATCCACCACACAACCACTGAAACACATAAAACTTAAAGTTATATATATGTAAAGTTTTTTTACCTAAAGACAAATTGAATAAGACAATAAAATATTTTGACTAAGTTCTCATCCATAGTAATAGTTTGCCTTTGCTCTTAATCCAGTTAATTCAGACACTCAAGATTAAGAGTTTATTTGTAAACTAACGAGCCCATTATATCATTAAACTATTATATTAATATGTATTGCATCGATATATATATATATGTGCGCGCGTGTATTATTTACAGACAAAAAAAAATACCATTAACCTGGTTTTCTGTAATTCAGCAACTTTTACCGTCTGGGTAAAATTAAGAGTAGCTTTTTAAATTTCTCGCGGCCCACGTTAATTATTTTATCATGAATTCCAATTTAATTAAGTAACACTTTAAAAAATATTCTTGAATATATGCTCATTTAAAAATAATGATTACAAATAGAGACAAATCAAGTTTGAGAGACTTCCATCTATCATTTTAAATTATTGATATTTAAAAGCTATAATAAATAAAGTTAATAAAAAAATTAATAGCTTGATAAATCGCTGCTGAGATCATATGACATTTAAGCACTGTAAAAGTCAATGGAGCATTTTATAGTTCTGTTCAGTTATCCCAAAGTCCTTTTTAAAAATTACTCAGCTGAGAAATAGTCCCGGAATCACTCTACTATCACATTAAACTGTTCAGGGCATTTAAAATAATAAATATATAAAACAAATATTAAAATTATAAATGAACTCTTGACCCCCCCCCAGTCTCAATGAATAATTGTACTGCATTATAGCATGAATTAAGTTTATATTTTTCAAAATTATTGAACTAATGAACAGTTCTGCTTATTAAGCCTGGGCTGAAATCCTTCTGATTATAAATGCAGTACAGTAAATAAATGCATTGCAGTAAACAATATTTACACACATGTAAATAATTTTTTAAAAAATAAAAAATACTATATTTATAAATTAATATGCCTAATCTTTTTTTTTTTTTAATTAAAAAAAGCTTTCATTTGCTATAATAGGCAATAAAGTGAAGACTTTTTAAAAGACAGATTTTAAATGAAATGGAATTATCTCAAAACCAACTGATATAAAGGTTGCAGCAGTTTTTAAAAATAAATTTTGCTGAAGAAAAAGAAGTATGAGTGATTAAAATATATCAATTTGTATTTTTATATAAAAATAAATATATAAAATGTATTAATAAATTTAATATTAAAGTTTCCAGTTGCACGTGGTTAAAAAGTATATTGTTGAATTATTTTTAATCTAGAAAAATTGCTAATTGAGAAAGATTAAGGAATCAATTGTCTCTTTTTTATTATTACTCAATTTTGATTTTTAATAGGGCAGAATAAAGTTTCTCTTAATCATTTTAAGGCTTTTCTATTATTTTAAACTCTATATCTTTATCTTCATATTATCTTTTCCAAGTACCTTTAGTTGATCTTTTCTGTTTATTAATAATATATAGTCTGTTACGAGAGTTACCTTTCTAATAATGAAAATAGTTCTGCAATTTTTTTAAAAAAAAACTAAATAATTATCTTAATGATACCAACAAATTAGCTTGTTTGTAAGTAAATTATATTCTCAAAAAAGGAAAGAAAGAGAAAGAATAGTTTTATTTTTTCTCTTCAAAATGGTATATAAATATTAGTTTAAAAATTCATTTATAGAACAAATTAACACTTAAATAAAACATCCATTAAAAGCTCACTTTATGATAAAAAAATTTTTTTAATCACCCTCATAGAGGAATATTAAATGAAAAAGTTTATCATTGATTATGATTTGAATAGTTTTCTATCCTATGTTTTACTCTCGAGCTAAGAATAGGTCAGATATGTAGATACCTAATTACTGACCAGTATTTCAAATTGTAACCTAAAAAAATTCATCCGGACCAGATCTGAACTCTGATCATAGGCTGTATTGCATCATAAAGCTCATAACTATAAAATAATCTTGATTAAAAGTGGGCATATCGTAATAATTCAAAAGTCCCAGTAAAGTTGTTATAAATTTGTGATACTAGAATAATTTTTATACAGAGTGTAAACTCTTCATATAGTAGCACCACTCAGTGCAAGCCAGAATCTCACTGATGAAAGCCACAAGCTAGAAACTAGTCTGGGGATATTGGATGAGGTAGGCACTAGATAAGAATTTTATGCACAAACCTCACATTCACTGAATACTCTGGCTTGCACTGAGTGGCACTACTGTATGGAGAGTTTAGACCGTGTAAACAACTTATATATGCATAAAGAATGATTATCATGTGGTATTTAGTAGAATAACTTTTAAGAGTGATCAAGCACTATTCTTTTATTTTATTTTGTTGTTTTATTACTCCACATATCTTTAGTCAATGAGTATAAATTCATTCAATGAAATCTGATATTGTGAAGTTTAAAGTCAACTGTTAGTTGAGATATTTATATAGTCTAATGGACTTATTGTATTTTTTAAATTACAATGCAATGCTCAACATTCTTATTGAATCACATCTTTGCAGCACTGTAATCAAAATTATTATTTGTCTGTGTAGTGAAATGTGATCACTTATGACTTGATAATTTGTAATGCTCTATATTCATTATTCTTATTCTTTTAAATTTATTAAATCTTTATTTTAATTATTTTTTAAATCTGGTTTTAGCCATATTAACAGTTTACGACATCAATGACAATAAATGAGACCATAGCTTATGATGAGATGTTTTTTAATATAGGTGTTATTGCTCCTATCTCCCTCTCATACTGTTTAAAGTGAAGAAGAATTTAAACATCAAAACATTAGACCAGATTACTTTTTATTCAATTCATCAAAGTGGAATTTCCCCCACTACTGTTTTCATTAGTTTATAATCAATTTAAAAACTTTTACATTGGATTAGCCAAAATAATTTTCCAGTTATCAATTACTTAATCTCATATTTACTTTACATACTAAGATCTTTATTTATTATTTTAATTGGTTTCAATGTTTGTGCCATATTTTCACAGAAAATATTGATTGCTATTAAAACAAAGACAGTCTAAAAATGTCACAGAATATTTGCTTAAACTTTGTTTTTAATCTTTTGTAAAATAGTAGTTTTGTAATACTGGAAAACCAAAAAGTGTAGACCATGATTTAATTCTCTTGGCTTTATATGTGAAATTATTACTGAATAATCTAGCTAGATACATTAATCATTGTGTTCCCATTTTAGAAAGCTTTTTTTTTTTTTTTTTACAAAATAGTAATTTATGCAATAAATATAAGATCAAACATTGATAAATATGTCTTTGCACATATTTTGATATTTTTTGACTTTTTTCTTTTTCAATTTTAGCATATTAAAAGAGCAAGAGACTTGAGATCTAAAAGTTTCTCTATCAAAACTCAACTCATCATTTTGATATTTGAATATTATATGATTTCTTTAGTAACTCATTATTCAAAACTCAAAATGATAGATTATTTTATTAAATGTCACCAAAAACAACTTGTATGTTGGCAATAAATATTTTATAATGGGATTCGGATAACCCATTATATGCATTTATTAGAATATACAAGGATTAATAGATGTTAGGAATGGTCACATTGAAAATACCAGTCATATTTTCTGTCCATCATTTCTATAAAATAGATTCAATCAAAGAGAAGGTTGACTCCTGATTTTTTTATTTATAATAGATCTGTCACACTGCAGACTCTATAATGAGGAATATCTTTAGGACAAGTTCAAAAACTTCATCACTTCTTTGATATTAAACTTTTCCATTATCCACAATTGGTTCAAGGGAACATGACAATACCTCATAGGGTAATCACTTTGCATTGATTCAGCAAATGTGAATCGTTGTTTATCTCTAATCAGAAAAATGATAATAAAAAAAACTAACATCTATCTCTGTATACAATTATATAGACATTAGTGCAAAAAACATCATAGAATAAGAATTATAGACCACTTGTAATGAATTAATAAATCAAATTTATTTTACTGTCATAATTAGATTAGTCCTAAATATTTACATAATGACATAATAAAAAATAATAATAATAATAAAAATAAAAAATACATCAAAATAAAAATGTAAAAAAATATTGATTGATGCACATTTGTGGAATAGAGAAGCAAAAAAATATTTATAGAAATCTGTCATTCAATTTTATTGGATTCTAATATTTTATATATATTCTATTATTTTGTGAACATATTTTATGTTCTTGTGGATTCTTACTTTGAGCTCGTATTTTCATTCTTGATTTTAAGTTGCTTTAAACTTATTAAAATCATCCAGCTGGCTGGTTTTCTGATTAACTTCAATGTGCGATGATATTAGAAAATATATAGGTATGATGGATTCTTGATTTCATGTAGCGTCATTCTACAATCATTCAGTTTGATCAGATCCTGGTTCACTTTTGTTTCATATACTTTGGGATATTTAATAGCTAAGGCTGCATTAATCTTAGATACAGCTTCAATATAAGATGATTAGAAATCCAATATTACTATCTTATTTTTTTGTTTTTCACACACATTATCATATTATTTTAGCAGATTGGCATTTGATAGATGGATGTCATGATTAATAGCAAATATTTTTCAAAAGGAATAGAGTTTATTACAAAATAGGGTAGATTAGGACATTCTCTTACTACTTGATTGCTACATCATGGCAAAGTCAGAACCTTCACACAGTTTAGCCAGCCATGACAAAGGTAGATATATAGCAAACAATATTTATCATCATTGCAAGATCTTTGGTATAATAGCTACTATACTCTGCTTATGGATTTCTTGGTAATATGTGCACATAGTTCAGCTTTTGCAACTTTACATTGGCAATATTGGTTTCTCAAGACTTCTATGATACCTTCATTCATGACTTTAAAAAATGAAAAAGGCAAGCAAGACAAGACCTTATACAAAAGATTTTTAACACTTTTATATTTTTTCTTGTAACTGAGATTTGAAAGATATTACCCAACCAACATCTATCTGGCACATAAATTTATGGATTATCTGTTTTTTTTATTAGTCTATTTAATTAATTTTTTATTTTTTTTAATTACATTATTAATTACATTTTAGGTAATTATTAATTATTTTGTATAAAATTTGTAAAATTAATGAAATTTTAATAAAATATTTTAATATTCAGGAGTAATTAAATACTTTTCTATATTTAATTAAACCAATCTATAATTTTTTATTTCAATTTAATTTTATCTCAGATTTTTTTTATTTTATTTAGTTTAAATAAAACAAAACTTATTTACTGAAAAAAGAAATCAATATTATAAAACTTTCCCTTTTTTTATTTTTATTTTTTATTTTTTTATATGTATATTTGTGGCCACTTTCAATGCATACTACAGTATGAACTGTATTAAAATGTAGATATGAAATAATAATTGATTTTGTATTTTAGGTGTAAACAATTACGTTTGGTGAATTATATTAGTTCTGATATCTTTTTTTAAAAATATTCTGATCTTTATTTACTTATTTATTTATTTTGTTTAGATACTATTTTTATATTACATTTTATTTCATCACATTATTATTAATATCAAGTGCTGTCAGATTGCTTTTAACTCTTTACCAACATTTGTTCAATATTCTGTCCATTCTTAAAATTTTCATTATTGTATACACATTATTGTTTATAATTTGTTTTCTGCTGGGCAGTTTGAAATGATGTTTTGCTTCTGACATAACTGAGATCATTTGTTATCAACATCATTTTCTGTCCAGTTATGCAGTATAGATAGACATAATAATAATAATAATAATAATTATAGTAATAATTAGACATGGAAAAAGTAAATAAAATATTGAAGAAAGCAAGGAAAATGAGAAGAAAGCATATTTATCCAAATTTAAATTTAGATAATTTCCCCCCAATTTTATATAATTGATTTAGTGAAAGATAATTTTACAATTTCTATTTTCGTATGACTTTGTTTTTCTTAAAAGTCATTTTCCCTCAATATTTGCATTGAGTGATTATAATATATTGTTTTAAATAATATTTTAATGTTTTATTATTTTTAATACTTCTACTTCAATTGACTGCAGTCTTTTTCAGAACTATAAATCACAATATATTATAGTATTTTTATAACATAGAATTTGTCATTTATAGTTCTTCATACATTAAGAATTATAATCATAAAAAAAAAGCATTGAAAATAATGAAGTATGAAATTGTCATCTTACAATGTCTTATATAAAATTTTGCATTTAAAGTGCATGCATACAAAAGGTATGTGTTGGCTATTAAAAATTATCAACATGAAGATAAAGAATAAAAAATATTTGCTGTAAATAATATTGCATTTGGTAAGAAAATTTAAGTTTCATTTTAAATTCATCTTATAGAAAATTAACAGAATCAGTGTTATTGTCATTTCTGTTTATTTCAGTTTTGTTTCAGAGTCTCAAATGTTAATCCTTTTAACAAATTTTAAAATGTGATTATTGAGTGCACTGACTAAAAGTAAGAATATTGATTTGAGACAGTGAGTGCTTTTTGAAATTTAATTACAAACATTTAAAGAGTATTAAAACAAGTGGAAAGTAGTCTGAAATTCAAAATAACTGTATTACAAATTCAATTAGTAGTAGAATTGTAATTAAGTTTTGTTCATTTGCTTTCTAATAAATTTTGAGTAAAGGAATTAGATAATATAAATTTATTTTAATTAGCATTTTTAATAATTAGAATGAAATTCAGATTTATGTAAATACATATACAAGCAAATGATAATATAGCAATTTTTTAAAGCCAAATTTAAATTTATTTGCTTTCAAATAGTCTATTGTACTTATTAAGTTATGAATTTGAGAACTCAAGTTCCTAAATCAAAAATTAATCTATCACTTCTGGTGTTCTAATGTCATGACATTCTAAGCAAATAATTATTTCAGTTATATTTTTTTACATAGAAAATATATAATAAAAAAAAGAGAGAAATGTTGAGATTATAACTGCAGTTTTATAAATTATATTCTTAGATTATCTTTAATCTTTTATTTTATAGGTTTATAATCAAACCAGAATCTGTTTTCTCTAATCTGTTATGTGTGAAAAATTTCTTAATTAGTCCTTTGACATTAGCTTTAATATTTATGACTTTCATATATTTATAGATAGTTTTAAAAGAAATATGAATAAAATATCATGGGACAGCTATCCTTTATCTTCTTACTTTATCTGGATAGTAAACGTAGACATAGTATTTTGTTCATATTGCATTGCTCTTCTCTCAGTCACACTTAGAGAGGATCACACAACTCTAGCTAAGAATTATAAAACTATTTATCAATCAGTCTTTGATATTTGACTATATTGCATATGAATGATCATCTATTTGAAAAAAATCTTAGCTTGCTTGGTTACCTAAAAAGTTTTCAATATTATTATGGTTATGAAATTTAGATATGGCAAACTACTACACTACTTATCAAAGTAGCTTTTTATTATATATATGCATATAATTGATTTACAGTTTTTTAATTTTGATAATTACTGTGCATTGCACTTTTACAAGACATCCTGGAAAATTATATCCACTCATTATATATCAGATATTTCAAATAAAAATTGTCAAATTTTGTTTTTGTTTTGTTTTTTTTTTAAAAAAAAATTTCCTTTTGTTTTCACAGTGATTCCCATTCTACATACAAAAAAAAAACAACTATCCATTTTTTTTTTCACCTCCACCACATTGATATATTGGTAATTATAATTATTTTATTTTTCTACTATATCAGTAAGTGTCTATAATTTATCATAAATATTTGTTGATCAGAAATCATTTTTACTCTGACTTTGTTTCTGTTTTTTATACACTTGCATATTATTGGTATGATGGTGAGAAATAATTATATCACATGGAAAGAACAATATTCATAAGTTTGAAGTTTATTTTTAAGTAGGTAAGATTTCACAAGTAATGCTATGCTGTTGTTTTTTCAAGTAGTTATCTACTAACTAATTTAATATTGGCTGATATATTAACATTTAAATAATTTTAGCTAAAGATTCAGGATAATCTAGATTATTCAGATGGATATCAATGATCAGAACATAAAACATTCACAATTACTGATAAAACAAGTATCATACACCTAAAGTTGGTGAACTATAATATACCTTTATATGCACCTACAAACATGTTTTTGATGAAGACTTTTTTATCATCAAAAATATAATGAAGAATTGACTATAATAATTATTGATCAATGTTTTATTTATTTAAGACTTTTAGAGATAATAAAATGTATAGAGCATCCAAGGCTACTTTATAATACACAATAATGCCAAGATATTGTTAATATTTTATCACTCTCATTCTCTTATTCCGGTTTTACAGGAATTGTACAAATACTATAATATATAATGCTATCACTATACTATTTCTTGTGTCTTAGAATTTTTTAAATCACTAGTATTGAATATGTATATGATTCAGCCAATTTATTCTCAGTATTCTTTATAATGAACTCTGCTCTTCATTTTATTTTGAAATGTCTTTCTTTTTTTTTTTCTATATGTCAAATGCGTTGATTGGGAAATGAACCTGGGCCAGCTGCTTGGAAAACAGCTATGCTAACCACTAAGTCACTGGGAAGTGAACCCGGGCCAGTTGCTTGGAAGGCAGCTATGCTAACCACTAGGCCACCAATGCTTGATAAAATTATTTTGTTAAAAGATTTTTAAATTTATCAAAATTTTTGTTCTTTTATAATTTAAAATATGTAATTGTATATGTCAACATATAATCATTATAAAAGGTTATTATTGTTATTTATAAATGAATTAAAAACAAACTTTAAAAAAAAATATTTAATTTTTACTTGATAAATAACAATAAATATAATTCACAAAATCTCATGTATGAATAGCTTGGGGAGGGGATTAATCCAAACTTTTTAAGAGTATAAAGGAATCCTATAATAAAAAGGTTAGCTATTCTGAAGAAATGGCAAATATCTTTATTTGTTTGGTCATGGTAGATTGTTAGTGGCATTAGTGTTAGATGATATTACTGAATATTGAATATATATTATGCATACATATAAATATATAATGATTTGAAAGGTTCATTAAATTATATGATGTAGCTGTAAATATTAATGCTAAAATAAATTGTGTTAAGGTATGACTTGCACAGAAATTTAAGTATTATTGATGGGTCATAATTTGTATGTATTTTAGATTTTTATAAAATTTTAATATAGATTCTTCCAATATATGTTTATTAAAAAAAACTTGGGGGAAAAGAAAATTACAAATTAAAATAAAATTCTTTTTTTTTTTTCCATTCTTACCAAATTAATTAATAAAAACATATTCTTTAATTAATTTTCAATAGAGAGAGAGAAAAAATATAAAGATAAAACTATGGATTCAATACCCTAAAAAGTGCATGACACAACGTATGATTGTTTTGCGATCAGCAGTAAGCAAGATTGGATCTTCACCTTCATAAAATAGATATCTAATCACCAAACCAATATTGGATAATTAGCAGAATTGGTTATATATCATCTACTTAAAAATATCTGAAGATTATTTGGAATTCCCCAACTATTTGATAAAATATTTGTTTTTTATCTAATTTGAATTCAGGATCTTGATTATGACAAGCTAAAATATGGTATTCCCCAATAAGATTAGCATCATATATGTGTATGTGTTTAGAAACCAGTTTAAATCTAAAGATAAATTTTATGATGGTTTCTCTTCTTCAAGAAGCCTTTATATTAATGTACAAAATTATTGCAATATAGCAGTTTAATTTGTGTTATGTATGTGAATATAATATTGGCACATTTTAAGTACTTCTAAGAATCTCATATATTCCCAAAAAACACAACCACTTCTGTTTTACTTAATTACAAGATTATTAAAAAAATCCATCTTTCACATTTATTGTTAAATTTAAACTGTAGATTAATCTTGATTTACATCTGTTGAGTTATTGTTGAAGTGTTTTTATTGCCTTTTCAAGTTCTGAGTGGAATCTTATCTTAAGAGAATCATTGACATTCTACATTAAAAAACTTTATTGAAATGTGGAAGAAGCAGACTTGTGACTCCTGCATTTACAGTTATTTTGAGCTATTTTTAGAGCGGTCTAATGGATTGTTGTATTTCATTTACAGTCTGTTATATATATAACCTTAAATCAAAATAATAACGCAGTTCGTAAACTGGAAATATATATATTTAAAATAGTATTTTTTTTTATTTCTACCTTTTTTTTAGAAATATCCAAATTTATGTAATTAAATACATAGGTCATCGCAGCTGCCTTGCAAGCAAGTAATTGGTTGCAGACGGTTGTGGGTTCGCCTCCCGGCCGATGCTATGACATATGAAAAAAAAAAATACATATAGAAAAGTTATATAGCATTTTCCTATAATGCCGCTTTATTGATTTATTAGAGTGCTACAAAGGTTCCTATTTATGCTTTCATGCTAAAATTTTAATGAGTCACTTATTGGATCTGAATGTGGAATTTTTTGTTATAAATTATTTTAAGGTGTCTTTGTTTAGATTTGAACTCTTTCTTGAAGCACAAATTGAAATTGTCCTTTTTTGATTATAACATTATAATCTTTGATGGTAAAAGAAGAAAGAAATGGTCAGCAATAAGATTAATCACGTGTGAATGTAACATAGCTGTTATAAAAATCAAACAGATAATGCCATTCTAGAAAATTATTATACGATTTCCAAGATTACATATATTTTGACAATATATAATTGTAATAAATGTTGTGTATGAAGGCAGATAGAATACTTACATAACTAAGTTATTTTTTAATATAATTTAATCAAAAATTATCAAATATTTTATTGATTATTACTAATTATTTATTAGGCTAGAGATTACATATCATTTTTAGCCCAAATGAACGTATTAATTAATCCAACTCATTTATCTTTTCTTTCCATGCAAAATATCTTAAATATACTTTAACTTCAATTTTACTATACTTATTTTGATCACACATCATTATTTGCTACTGTCTAAACATAATTTATTTTAAAAATTTAATTTTAGAATTACATTATAAATTTTAATAATCCCTTACAGTAATCTGTCTATGGTAAGCAAGTGCAGAACAAAAAAAATATACCATATATTATAAGTGTTTTTATAATATATTCAGACTTTAATGTAAAACAAATCATTTGAGTTTACTTAAGCAAATGATATTCAAGGTTTATTGAAACTCTTATCTGCTATGAAATTGCACAGATAATATCATATGCATCTGAAATTACCAAGTATTAACAAATTAAGATATGTAATATATAGGGTATATGAGCACAGACTTTCACATGACCCACCACTCTCCAATCTATCTAATAACACTGACACACTTAAACACATATATGTTGAAAAGATAAATAATCACCAATATACGTATTTCATGCTAAACCAGCAGTCATCAGTTGGCCCAGATTATCATCTCCACACATATATACTGTAAGTGCTCAGATATATATTAAGATAGATAATCCTCATACTTTAATGGACAGGCTTCAATCACTCTCCACACTCCAACTCTTCAATCATCCATACAATTGAAAATCTGATGATGGAAAGCTCAAAGGCCACCCTGAGGCCGAGATTCTTGTCACACTCATGTTGACCTAAGGTCATTCTGAACCCCACATGTACAGGACATAATCCATTTAATGCATATGCAAGGATGGGCAGACATCTCTACAATGTAATAACTGAAACACAGGCTTATTAGGTACCTGTGTTTATATATATATGTAAAATATAGGGTATATGAGCACAGGCTTTCAATGACCCACCACTCTTCATTCTATCTAATAACCCTGACACCCTTAAACACATAACAGCAATCATCAGTTGGTCCAGATTACCATCTCCACACATATATACTGTAAGTGCTCAGATATATATTAAGATAGATAATCCTCATACTTTAATAGACAGGCTTCAATCTACTCCACACTCCAACTCTCCAAACGTCCATCCAATTGAAAATCTGATAAGGGAAGGCTCAAAGGCCACCCTGAGGCCGAGATTCTTGTCACACCCTTGTTGACCTAAGGTCAATCTGAATTCCACATGTACAGGACATAATCCATTTAATACATATGCAAGGATATACACAAGTATATAATAAGCCTGTATTTCAGTTATTACATTGTAGAGATGTCTGCCCATCCTTGCATATATATTAAATGGATTATGTCCTGTACATGTGGGTTCAGATTGACCTTAGGTCAACATGGGTGTGACAAGAATCTCGGCCTCAGGGTGGCCTTTGAGCATTCTATCATCAGATTTCCAATTGGATGGACGGTTGAAGAGTTGGAGTGTGGAGTAGGTTGAAGCCTGTCCATTAAAGTATTAGGATTATCTATCAATACATATCTGATCACTTACAGTATATATGTGTGGAGATGATAATCTTGACCAACTGATGATTGCTGTTTTAGCATGAAATACGTATATTGGTGATTATTTATCTTTTCGACATATGTGTTTAGGTGTGTCAGTGTTATTAGATAGATTGGAGAGTGGTGGGTCATGTGAAAGTCTGTGCTCATATACTCTATAAATTACTTATATATATATATAAACAGGTATATAATAAGCCTGGGTTTCAGTTACTAAATTAAGATATGGCAAACCAAATCAAGTGAAAATAGAAGTACAGCAAATTACCAAAAAAGTAAGCAGTTGCAAAGAAAATGGATATATATATTATTTTACTTGAAATTCAAGTCACCCAAAGTTAAAGACTCCAAATGTTAGACATTTTATCAATATCGAAGATTATCATTCAATTCAAAAGATTACATTTGACTTGAGATGAGGAGGTTCCAGGATCAATTTTTCACTTGTACATCTGGGACTTGAACTTCTTATAAATTCCCAAGCAATACAACTATATGCTTTTTTTTACCCTGTGCAGTTTGAAGAGTGTTCGACTTTGGACCAGGAGATATTAAGATTGATTCTGGTGCTCAAACTTCTTATGAACTCCTGAAAAGCCATATGCAATTTTTATCTAATTGAGATTCTAAACAAGATTTATCATATCATAGTAAAAATTTATGTGGAGTAACTTTGTTTCAATCAAAATTCTGATTTGCTAATTAAGGCATAATCCTTAATATTTAAAGTTATAATTATCTTCATTAAGTTAGTCAAAAATGAAGTGAGCTTAAACTTAGGCATTGTAGAAACATAGTAATTGATGACTTAGTGCCAGTTCTTATTTTCTTAACACATTCACATAATTATATGTAAGTGGCAGCATCACTTAAATAACTAATTGTAAAATTTATATGGACCATTCTAAAAATTATAAATACCTTAACTCCTGATCTTTAGAATTTAAAGAAAGGACTTTTAAATTGTTAAGCTAAAAGTTAAATATATATATATATATTTATTATAGTTTTAAAATCCAAATATTTAGATAGCATCTCTTTGCTATCAAGCTAACAAACACAATTTAAATTTTGTGTATAGTAGGTAATCTGTGTTTTTAACTAGTTGAGGACTGATACCAATAATAGTTAACCACTGTTAATTTAAAAATTGCTGTAACAAATAATATAGTCTGTAATAATTTTAGATGGGTTGTACTATTTAATACAATATGTTTTTGTAAGTGCTTTCTGCTTTAAAAAATAGGAGAATGCTCACAGTAAACCCAGAGCCTCTGGTTATCCTAGTTTTTTTTTAAAAACAACAACTTTAATACATTTCTAATTTTCTCTGCAAGATTATTTCCTTTAAATATTTATTTATATACTAATCAAATTGTCTTTATTTTGTATTGGTATTTGCAAAATATTCTACAACAGTTTCCAAAAAGGAATATTAAGCAAATATTTTATCTAGTGCCGTGCTTGCAATTATATTTCATTCCAATATCAGCCTTTCAAGCTAATTGAGCACGCACCTTTTGAGAGTGTTAAGTAAATGAATACTCTCCTGCATAAATACTATATCTTGGATTGAAGAGGAGAGTATTCATTTATTTAACACTCTCAAAAGGCGCGTGCTCAATTAGCTTGAAAGGCTGATATTGGAATGAAATATAATTGCAAGCACAGTGCTAGATAAAATATTTGCTTATTTACTCATAATTAAGTTTCAGTAAGAATGACGTTTAGTAAATTCTAAGTAATTACACCGACGTCATTCAGTCAAAAAACATCGTAAATAGTAATTTAAAGCGAGTATCTACTCACACTCTCTTCAACAGTTCTTCAGGTTTGCTCATATAAAAGAATTTGAGTCATAGGAATAAGAGGGATTCTTTTTATTCCTGCATAAATACTATATCTTGGATTGAAGAGGAGAGTATTCATTTATTTAACACTCTCAAAAGGCGCGTGCTCAATTAGCTTGAAAGGCTGATATTGGAATGAAAAAGGAATATTGATAATATCATCTGCTGCTATTTTTTTTATTGGAATATCATAGAAGACATTGAACTTGTATCCAAGTTCAAACACATTCATTTGGGCTGAATATGTGTTGAAATGGACCATATATTTGATAATAAATTTGTAATGTATTCAGTTGATAATTAATTTAAAATTACTTTTATATTGCTAAAATATCATTTGCACACCATAGAACTACTTAGTATGAGCTTGAAATAATGTAAATAAATTCTCTAAATCTATGAGTATAGCTTCTATACACATTGACTCATTTGACAATAACAAATTGAATGTCCTGCAGAATAGTTCAATTTCTTTTTCACTAATTCCAATTTCAATATTAGCTGCTATTTACTTGATTCCGAAACTTGAAATTCATTTACAATATTTTTGGGAGACAGAGAGACATCATATATAATCCGTGATTCACACTATTGATAATATTACTTAAAAACTGATTTCTACCAGTAATAGAAACTTTATTTTTGTCTGATACTATAAGTGAATGAAATTTTAGTTCTATAACAGTATTTAAGAATTTATTTCCTTTTTGATGATTTTTTAATGATTCCAAGAAATGAATAGTTTGTCAAATTAATTTCTCATTGCCCACAATATTTGTATCTCTTCTGTAAAACTTCTGATAATGAAAATAATTCATATAATTCATCATACATTAGAACTAAATTTAGTAGAAAGTGTTTAAAGTAATTTATGTAATCTAATGAATGTAAGTTGTTTTATTTTTTGTAGGATTTTCAGCTGCTGCAGCATGTTGAAAATGTGTAAAATCTCAAAATTTTGCCAAATAGCAAACATTGATCTAAACATACAAGCTTAACCATCTTATTCCCAATCTTTGCAATTTTCTTTCCTAAATTCTCTATACATAATTTCATTTCTTTCTGTATTTTTTTTAATTGATTTAATAATGCTTAATGGTAACCGATTTGTTTACTGTAAAGAATCTATGATATATTTCATATAATTTTCAGTCTTAGGTATTCTATGAAAACCTGCTTTTAAGTAATTTTTATCAATGCTATCCCTATATTGGATTGGCTAACCTCTTTATCTATAAGTAAAGTGTATGGCTTTCATATATGGTTTGTAATGACTAATCTCTCGATATTTAAATGTTAAATTAATATATGCAGAAACATTGGAAGTGCTCTTCACTTGGTAAGGCAAAGCTCTATAGACTAAATGGCCAAATATTGTTTTAATCATTGTCCACATGTTCATAAATTAAACAAACTTATATGTGTTTGAATTGACTAACACCGTCACATATGTGATATACATGATCAGATTAATGTAAATGGGCCACTACTATGATTTCTGGAATGGGAAGTTATATGTCTTCAATTTCTGGTGATAACTAATGTCTTAATGTAATTGATATGAAATTAATTGTTTTTTTTTATATATACAAGCATAACCTCTGATTTTGTTAACTGGTCTTCTTTGAGATTTATGTGTAAATGTCCTTTTTGTAAATGATTCTTATAGTTTGTGAATAAAATTTCCTTTTGAAAGATAAATAGATGTGATAATTTATATAGTTCTATTTAATCAGATTTGGATATTTAATTAATAATTATTTAGCAACCCCTGATTCCCCCCCCTCCCTAAGATTATGCTTGTGCTTACTGCTTATAAATTAAATTATGTTATCAAATCCACAATTTTCTAAATTCTTAAAGGTTTTTCGTTTTTTTCTAAGAATTGGATTGAGAAGGAATTGTGGATCTTTTATTTTATTTAACATATATTTTAAAAAAATTATTAAAGTGATTTTTTTGCTCAGTGTCAAACTTATCACTGAGAGTTGATATTTTACACTGATTTTGGAAATTGTTTTGCATATTTCTAATTTCATATTTATTTGCAATATGACTTATTATAACAGTACAAGTTGATCTTGACCATAGTTCAGGAGCATTAATTATTTCATTTACTTTCTGAAGTTGTAATAAATCAATGTGATCAGGAAACAATTAATCATATTTTATGATATAATAAGCTGTTTTAAAAACTTTACCATTAACTGTGTTTAAATAATTAATTAATGTTTAAAATTTGTTCTGCATAAATATGTACTATTTTGCTTCAAATATGCATCCCCCCCTCCCACACACCAAGTTATTAACTGTGCATTTCTGTTCTTATCATTATAGGATATTAATGTTGAATTCATTCTTCTGAAATACTGACTCCTTGCAATGACAAATAATCCATCGAAAAATCGTCTCAACTCACATTTAATTCTTTGACATAGTGAGGAATTAAGTTTGTGTTTAGCAAGTGCTTTGATTTGAAATTTTAATTAATTTATTTTAAAAAATCATTAATACAAATTAACTGTTATTTTTCAACTATATTAAACATTACTATTATTATCTTAAATTGAATAATGAATAATAAAAATAGAAAAATTTAAATGTAAAATTTATGAATTATTATTAGGTATTATTAATAAACAATAAGGAAAAGAAATTATTATTTTCAGCGTGTCAATTGATTTGATTGAATGATTATTTCCATTAATGATTTTAATTAAAATGCATGTGCTTATTAAAAAAGCACACACTACTATGTTCACTGTGCATGAATATTTTTGTTCTTGAGAAAGTAAAAATCAGTATCAAAATATCTAGTGATTACATTAAGATGAAATGTTAGAAAAAAATGAAATGAAATTTATATTATTAAGCCACTGTTCTAGGAATTACTTTAGTGTCATCTCAAAATAGTATCATTTTTGTATGCATTTATATAAGTTGTTGTGTAAATAATAAATATGAATTGAAGTTTATTTATGTTTTTAGGTCCTGATCTAAGAATTGCTTTAGTATTATCAGTATCAATTATAACTGTAAAAAAATTTTACAATTCAATTTTTTATGACAAAATCAGTACAAAAAATTCAGGAATGCATTTCATTCCTGAAAAGATCTGCCAGAACATTATTCTGCCCTATTCTAGTTCCAACATACCTCTGGGTTTCAATTGAGGAAATAACTATTGATGATAGCCTGCAAAATTTTGATGACTGCTATCAGTAGTAGATAATTGATTACAAGACATGAAATATTTATAATTATTAATAAATTTAAATCAATCTTACCAGCATTATGTCTTCTAATATTATTATATATTGAAACAGATATACTGTTCCTCATATAAATATTCAAAAGATCCCCCCCCCCATTCAAAAATGTCTAGCGTGATTCAGTCTAATTGGGAACGCAATAAAGCTGTGATTTGTTTAAAAAAATCATATTTTTAATTTTGTGATTGATCGATTTGAATAAAATGTTAAGTCATCTTATTTTTTTTATCTGTCTCAATAAAAAAAGAAAAGAAATTAATTATCCAATCATTAAAAAGAAAAAAAGAAAAGATACTTGGGTTAAACTGAGGCAGTATTCAAATTAGGCACGTCGTCGGAAGAAAAGAACTTTTTTTTTTTTTCTCTCGTCTTACACAGAGAGGCAGAACATATTAAATTTTTTTTTTTAAAAAAAAAAGTGTATTACTTAATTCTTTTGACACATTAAAATATAGCTTTAACAAAACGTGAGAATGGAAAAAGAAAGCTTTGCTAGAGGAATTATAATAACAATGGGGTAAATTAGCGGCTTCACTCTCTCCACGCTCTGCCATGACTTTCCATAGATGAAATAACCCGCCTTCTTTTGAGTAAACTAGACTGCAAAACTGGAAGGTAATTATGTTATAGGAATGTTTAGACATCTTTATCATACATTATAAAGTGAAGTTATGAAATAATTACATAGAATTTGTTTTATAAAATATTAAAACATCTTTATCATGCATTATAAAGTGAAGTTATGAAATAATTACGTAGAATTTATTTTGTAAAATATTAGAACATGTTTATCATACGTTATAAAATGAAGTTATGAAATAGTTATACGCAAATTTATTTATAAAAATATTTGAACGTATTTACTATATGGATTAGAAATGCTTTAATTGCATATTACGTCTGTCTGGGTAATGTAACAGAGTTTATGTGTGTGAATATACTTTTATATATGACTAAATTAGAAATACTTTAATTACTAAATGATAAATGCTCCACAAGCCAAGAATTGCTGAGTTTAAATGTTTACCAATCAATAATAATTCATGGAATAATGAAATGCTGTATAAATCATAAATGCTTGACTGCTCCCAAGCTTCTTCACATAAATGAATTCAAAATGAATTATTGTATAAACCATAAATGCTTGACTGCTTCTAAGGTTCTTCACATAAATGAATTCAAAATGAATTATTGTATAAACCATAAATGCTTGACTGCTTCTAAGCTTCTTATCATAAATGAATTCAAAATGAACTATTGTTGAATTAGAATGTTTCCAAGCTTCTTCTCATAAAGGAATTCAAAAATGAACTATTGTTGAATTAGAATGTTTCCAAGCTTCTTCTCATAAATGAATTCAAAATGAACTATTGTTGAATTAGAATATTTCCAAGCTTCTTCTCATAAAGGAATTCAAAAATGAACTATTGTTGAATTAGAATGTTTCCAAGCTTCTTCTCATAAATGAATTCAAAATGAACTATTGTTGAATTAGAATATTTCCAAGCTTCTTCTCATAAAGGAATTCAAAAATGAACTATTGTTGAATTAGAATGTTTCCAAGCTTCTTCTCATAAATGAATTCAAAATGAACTATTGTTGAATTAGAATGTTTCCAAGCTTCTTCTCATAAATGAATTCAAAATGAACTATTGTTGAATTAGAATATTTCCAAGCTTCTTCTCATAAAGGAATTCAAAAATGAACTATTGTTGAATTAGACTGTTTCCAAACTCCTTCTCATAAATGAATTTGTAAATGAACTATTGATAAAAATAAAAAAAAAACTACTTCTAACTCTTTCATAAGTAAAATGAAAATGAGTTATCATGTGGATAGAAATGAACTTCATTAGAAATTGCAAATTAATTGTTATTTAATAAAATTTTTTGTTACTAAAAATTAAATTGGTTATCCAGTTGTCCAATTCTGTTTTGTTTTATTGCATCACTCATCAGTTATAGCACTTGTTCATGAGAATCTCATGCTTTCTGAGCTACATCTGACATAACTAGACCTAGGCCAGTCAGGTTGTAGTGAGACGGAACTCTAATGGCGCTTTTTGGGAAACCAAACATAGAAATATTTAGATGTTTCCAGTCTCTATGGTACTACATCCTCTGATGAGCAGGAAATATTGTTGTAGGAGGCATTAACATCTGCATTAGGAATGTCAATTGATAGTTCCTTCCTACAGCATGCTCATCAGAAAATTGTTACAACTGACTTAATAAAAGGGTTGTATGTGGGTCCGGTTACAATATTTATTGCATTGTTAAGGAATTCAATAAAAGTAAAATAAGCAAATGAGGAGTTTACATGAAGTTTTGAGCATTATAAAATATAAGATTGTGCTTGAGCTTTACAGTCTCTTATTCTTCACTGCTTAACCAAGCAGAGTAAGGAATTCAATGACAAATACAGTTGACATGGTGATACCTCAAAAAATTAGCATTCATGAACTGTCAGGATATCATTCAATAGTTTAAATATACATTATAGATACCTTCTGAGAATCAGATTATTACACTTTATCATCATTATTAGTAGCCATTCATAAATTAATAAAGATTATCACTATTAAAAAATAATAAAAGATTGATCTCAGTGTCACATAAAAGAAGATACTTCCAAATTTATTGGAGTTCAACATCCCTACTATTACATTTTTAATCTTTTAAGAGTATTATGTTCATTAATATTTTTTTTTTACTTATTTGCTTTTTTCTTACTTTGAAGAATCTAATGCTTATTTAATTTTCAAATATTTTTTTGTAATGAGGTTTTCTGAATTCTTTATGATAATAATATCAATTGTTCATGTATCAGATAAAGATTCACACCAGCATTGTATTACATTTAACATTTGGATTAATGTCAATCAATACTTTGATAACAACCAAATTCCCATATTAGTAGTCTTTAAATTAAACCATAAAACTCACTATGTATATAATGTTAAACACAATCGTTTTTAAATAGTAAATGTTATAGTAAGTAATGCACACAAACCTCATATTGAAAAGATT
Source organism: Epiperipatus broadwayi (assembly GCA_028023455.1). Classification (NCBI taxonomy): domain Eukaryota; kingdom Metazoa; phylum Onychophora; class Udeonychophora; order Euonychophora; family Peripatidae; genus Epiperipatus; species Epiperipatus broadwayi. The sequence continues at coordinate 89,360 of JAQFVV010006943.1, read as the reverse complement.
GTCTGCATATATATATATAAATAAAGGGAGTAAATCACACTCCTTCAGGCTATGAATTAAAAATACTTTAAATGTTGAAAATGAATCAAGAATAGAATGAATCACCTATTTTTAGAGCTCTGATATTTATAAACATACCTTTGTCAACATTGTTGGTAATTTAGAGTGAAATTAATATATTAGCCAGATGAAATATGACATTTAATAAATTAATAACACAAGACTGGAAACAGAATCTCTTTTAATATCATGTTATGATAGTTAATTAAGACTTAATATGTAACCATCAAATGAAATGTAGCTTAATGCATATATATAAATAAAAGGAGTAAATCATTCTTTTATTACACATAACCATTAAGCTATGTTTAATTTAATATTTACATATTAAAACTTATTTAATTATTACAAGCAAGGCATTAAAAAGATATATTATGTGCCACATTCCATCTGGATGATATATTAATTTCACTCTGAATTGCCAATAATGTTGGCAAAGAAATGTCAGATTTCTAAGAATATGTGGATCCATTCTACTCTTGATCCCTTGACATTTAGAATTAATTCATAATACAAGGGATGGTGATTTACCTCCTTTACTTCCAGATTAATAAAGAGTTAGAGTGAAATGTTAAATATAGATATTAAGTGTAAACTAACAGTCATGTGATAACTTTGTTTAATATGTAACACTACTAAAGAGGCTAAAATGCATATAATTAGCATATAACTAAAGTCATTAAAATATATAATTGCTAACCTAATTATACAAACAAGTTGATTTGCATTCAAAATGCTAAGATGCTTGGAATTTCCAATTAATTAATTAGCTTGAATATTATAAAAAAAAGTAAATGTAGTTGCTGAATCAATATGGATAATCTAAGCTCTTTACTGATAAACCCATAACAGGACCCCAATTTGCAAATTTTAGTTTTAGCGTCTGATATCCATCTCATGCATATAATAGATCAATTATTGATTCAATTATCCCTCTTCTTATTCCACATTGAAAAAAAATATTATTGTAATATTTTAGCTCTTTTTTGACAAAGAAATTGCAAATCATAACTATTCAATACATACAGACCCTTGCATGTGAGAACCTTTTATATGACAATTTTCTGAAATGATCATTATTAAACATTTTCTCAATTTTAAAACTATTTTGTTTAATAGAAACTATTTTATAATCCTTTTTAATACCAAGAATAAGATAAAATAGTGAAGTTTATGCCAAGAAAAAAAGGACTATATGACTACTTTTTATTATATAATTAAAAACAAACTTTGAATATGACATTAAGTACAATATATAAAAATATGATTTACTTATTCAATTATTATTCAGTATTTTTTACAATACAGTCTGTGGGGTATTCATCATAAGCATAAACAGCCTAATAACAACAAGATTGTTTTATTCAGTACATAATTAAAAATAAAATTTAGTGAACATATATAGAACTATAATGCATTAAAAATTAGTTGAAAATATGATTTACTTAATTAATTTTTATTCAGTATTCTCCCAATAAACATTGTAGAAGATGTCCTTACACTCCAGAGACAAAAAGGCCTCTATTACAAATAATCTCTGCAAATAAAAAAAAATACAAATGGTGTTTAATACATAATTAAAAATACAATATCATCATATACAATAATAAAAGTGCATTAAAATTAACTAAATGTAATTTAATTAATTTTATTTTATTTAATATTTTCATAATTATAAAATGTTATGTTTTGTAAGGTAAAAATGTTAATCATCATAAGCATAAACAATAAACAAAAAAAAAATTCCCTATATAATTAAAACAAACTTTTTTACATGTAAAAATGCAATAAAAATAAATAATTAAAATATATACATTAACTAAAGTATGATTAATGTTTAACTAATTTTTATTTCTTGTAAATCTTTATAATAGTAAAATCATTGATTTATCAAAATTTTTTGCTTCACAAATGTATACAATATTGGAAAATATGTATATTCATTTACATTATTAATACTATGATAATAATTTAAATATTACATTTATTAATCTATTTTTTTCTTAATTAGACTGCATTTTCATTAAAAAACAAAAAATGATGTCTAAAATTTAACAGTATGTCCAAAAAAAAATCAAATTTTACTTGCTAGATAAATACAAAAATAAAACAATGTAAAGTGCATCAAAAATAAATTAGAAAATGTACACTATGCTAACTTAAAACTTCTTTTTTTGTGTAGATGCTTTATTTTAATTTAATAAGTTATAATTCATAAGATATTAATCTAGTCCAACATAATTCAAAATAATGATTGCAAAATATTTGAAATAATTAAAAAACCAAATCACTATAATATGTTTATTATATACTACTTTTACACGAAGGTTAGGACTTTATTATTATTATAATGATTATGATGATACTTAGTCAAATGCTTATTCAAATTTTTTTTTTAATTTAAACCTTTTTTTTTTTCATCACATATTTAACATCTATTATATATTTTGACTTTTTGGTAATGAGATAAATTTTTTTGCCATAGGAAACCATTTTACCTGCATATTTTTGAAAATGAGATTTTTGATTTATGAAAGAATTTAGAGAACCAATTGCCTTCACTATTTTATCAATCGAGACAGAAATGATTTACAACATGAACTCTAGAATAAAAAGTCAAATCATTTCAGATTTATTGCTAATGTCAACTGACAATCTTATTTTTTAATCTAAATATTTTATTCATACTGTTATTTGTATATATTTTTTTTATAGTTTTATTTATTTATTTATCTGTGGAGTTATTTAAATTAGAAACATATGATACATTCTGTGTAGCCTGGTTTCACAATTATAGTATTTATAATAAATCATTAAATTTATCAATATAAATAATGATATTTTGTGTAAAAAAAAACATTTATTTTACAGACTTATAAAAAAATCTTCCATGTTTTAAACTAATATTAATAAATTATAATTACCCACAAATCATTTTATTTTTTCACTCATTTCATATTAGCTATCATGATATATTATAATGTTAAAACATCAATTCCATATCTTTTGAAATTGTTTCTTTTTTATTTACTTTGATTAGCTAGTTGTTTTCTCATGATTAAAAATCACATTTTAATGTTGGAAATTATTGCAAAAAAAAAAAGATAAAAAAAAAAAGATGTTAAATTGATTACTTTATTATATTATGTTAACTTAAAAATAGATGTTTTATTAGAATATCTTAATTATAATATGACATGACTAAAGATTCAGATAGGAATAAGGCTGCAATATTTCCAGATCTTGCATTGATAATAATAATATATTTTTGCAGCACTATATTCGAATTTGTTTGAATATGTTTGAATAGTTAATGGATATCAGATAATAGTAGCTTCCAGGCTAATTTACAGCTATGAGGCTTCATCAGTAGGAAGTAATGGATTTCTCATATTCTTTCAGCAGTTACCCATTATATTTATTATACTATTCAAGTCAATATTTTTATTTTTGCAAGATTTTGAATCATAAGAATTGTATATTATTTTTATTTCAAATGATTATATAATAAATTACAAAATATGTAATGTTAGTAAATTACTTTAATTTTACTATTTTTAATTTTTTGATTTCTGTTATTTAAAATGAATTAGTTATATCTTTTGAGCATTTTCAAATGACATTCTACTTGTTAATTTGATAGCTTTATTTATACAAGAAAAAGGAGCGCACAATGTACAGTTACATTATATCATGTAATAAACTTTTACAATATCTGATAATTAAAGTTAAAAGTAAATCATCCACTCAACGTTAGTAGAAGGATGTCATCTTCCTACCAAAGGTAAAAATAAACTGTGAGTTCTGTATTCATGGAAAAAGTAAGACATCCTCATATTGTTGAAAAAACATACTCTTTCACCATGCAATATTAGAAGGCTAGTAACTTGGGATTAGTACTAAAAAAAATATAAAGCATTTTTATATAGGGTATATAAGCACAGACTTTCACACGACCCACCACTCTCCACACCATCTCATAACATTGATGCACCCAAACACATATATATTGAAAAGATAAATAATCACCAATATACATATTTCATGCTAAACTAGCAATCATCAGTTGGTCCAGATTACCATCTCTACACATATATGCTATAAGTGCTCAAATATATATTAAGATGTAGAGATGGTAATCTGTACCAACTGATGATTGCTAGTTTAGCATGAAATACATATATTGGTGATTATTTATCTTTTCAATATATATGTTTTTGGGTGCATCAGTGTTATGAGATTTTGTGGAGAGTGGTGGGTCATGTGAAAATCTGTGCTCATATAACCTATATATTACATATATAGACACAGGTATATATTAAGCCTTTGTGTTTCAGTTATTATAAAGTATTTTTGTAACTTGGAAAAAAATCTCCAACTTTGACTGATCTGATTGAACCTTATTGAACATGGCGGATAGATGAGACATGTTAAAGACTATACCAGCACAAGGCCCATTTATATATATATACAAAATTCTGTTTAAATGTGTAATTAAAAATGTAATTATTGTAATTAAAAACCCTACATACAAGTCTGAGTAATCAATGGATATAGGAAAGTTTTGCATAAGATCCCTATCTAGTGCCGACTCATCGCATATCCCCAGATTAGTTTCTAGCTTGTGGCTTTCATCAGTAAGGAGCCCTTGGATCTGAGAGCACTGCACTTAGATCTTAGGATCTAATGCAATCCTCCAGTAGCCATCTTTTATCTTACTAGATAACTATACAAGATAATGAGCTCAAATTGAAAATGTTATTGTGTTTTTATTTTGGACTCAAAGCTTTATAGTTAGCTAATAAGATAAGAGTTGACTGTTGAAAGGTTACATTAGGTCCTAAGATCTAGGTGCAAGCTAGAAACTAGTATGGGGATATTAGATGAGTAGGCACTAGATAAGGATATTATACACAAACCTTCCTGCATTCATTGATTATTCTGGCTTGCACTGAGTGGTACTACTGTATGAAGAGTTTTGCCTCTGTGTAAACAGCTTGTGTAAGCATAATGAATGGTGATCATGTGATGTTTAATTAAAATTACATTATAAGCTTTGTATATTGGTGTGCCATATTTATAATAGGTTCTGATAACATATTAATCAACTATATTTACCAGATTTTGGTGAACATTTACTAGCTATTTGGACACAACAACAACAAAAAATTATTATTTACCTCTCTAATAACTAAATCAAAATGTTTCTATGCTATTTCATTTTTGATACCAATTTTGTATTTAGTTTTCACACAATGAGACCAATAATATACACTGTAGATGATTGTTTACTTGTTAATTATATTAATAATGAAATGCATTTCAAATCTTATTATATAAATATATATTATAGTTTCTGTTGAAAGAAAGACAGAGTAACTTGACTTTAGAATACTCTGACCAAGTAGTAGTCCATAATCATTTTCTGTGGTAGTTCGTCATTGCTTGTCACTTTCTTAGTGCAATTTAACACTTCAATTGTAGATAAGAAAATTTTGCTTGTACATTAAAATGCTATATATGTATATATTCCAAACACCAGGATATTTTTCACTTGTCTACCCATACCTTGTATATGTATTAAATGGATTATGTTCTGTACACGAGGGGTCAGACTGACTTTAGGTCAACATGGGTGTGATGAGAATCTCGGCCTCAGGGTGGCCTTTGAGCATTCCATCATCAGATTTTCAATTGGATGGACAGTTGAAGAGTTGGAGTGTGGAATGGATTGAAGCCTGTCCATTAAAGTATAAAGATGAGCTGTCTTAATATATATCTGAGCACTTATTGCATATATGTGTAGAGATGATAATCTGGACTAACTGATGATTGCTGGTTTAGTATGAAATATGTATATTGGTGATTATTTATCTTTTCAAAATATATGTGTTCAAGTGTATCGGTGTTATGAAATAGAGTGGAGAATGGTAGGTCATGTGAAAGTCTGTGCTTATATACCCTATTTATTTCATATAAGGGTTGTACAATTATTATTAGCATTATATAATTACTAATAGAAACAAGGGACACTTTAAATATGGAATTCCAATCTGGTTTATTTATTTATATGTGTGTGTGGAGGGAGAGATTGGCCACTGAATTGAAATTTTTCCATACATAAAAGTTGTCAATTGTAGAAAAAAATTAAAAATGCATTCCCTTAAACATAGAGCATTCTTCATTTTTATGTGTAAATAATCAATACAGCTTATGCTATTGTCTAACATTTTTATTGTCTGCTTATTATAATACATTTTAAAAGTAACCAGCAGACATAAAGAAGTATTTTTTAAGATTAGTTTAATTAGTAATTTGCACACTCTATACAAGATTAATTTTCCTTAATAGTTATTAAGTATTTTATGTTTGGTGATTTTTTTTTATTGAAATCGATATCTATTTTTTACACTTTTTTACAATTGCCATTACATTTTGTTTTATTTATACTACAATATAATGGTGAGTGATAGAGTTAAAATGGTCTTTAAATGGACACTATTGTCTTACATAGAGGAACAGTGAAAGGCTTCTAATGATTTCCCAATCTTGTTTAGCCTTTGGATGGTTACATGAAAGAAAATATTAAGCCTTTTTAGAACTTCATTAAAAATTTTTTTTGCCTTAGCTGGATTTAATCCAGATTATTGGGCATTATGGCTGGAAGAGACATTAAAGTTGCATTTCAAAATCCTTAAACCTATTTATAAATAAAATAAAATTCAGACTTTAAAAAATAAAAAATAATCTAAAATGATAATATTATTCAAATTTATTTGATTAACCATTAGTTATTATATAAAAATTTTGTACTTAATTTAATTTAACAATACAAATATTTTATAATTATAATACTGCTCTTATGATAACTGGTTAAGCTATATTAATGGTAATCCAAAATAGTAATACTTGTGATTGAGAATGTTTTAGATGTTGGGTTTTTTTTCTTATTTGGAAATTTTTTATATGGTGGACTTAAAAAACTAATGAAACATTCAGGTATTTAAAAAATTCCTTTTTTTTTTTGGCATAAGCAAAACAATAGAAAATAAGCAGATATCTTGCACTAATAACAGCATATTAAATCATATGCTGTGAATATGCTTTTGCCTAATTTTTCATGATACAAACATTGAATTATAGTTTTATTCCAAAGAGCTCTCTGTTCTGAAATGAAAATAATTTTGACTTAGATTTGGGAATATCCAATCTGCATTAATGTTTTGATTGATAATTAAATTGTGCAATGGTAGAGTAATCAGACAATATGGCAGTCATGCGATTATTTGCTTTAAAAATAATCATCTGTATTTATTCTGTCTTTATTTGCTAGTTAGATGTTTGTATTTATATATATATTGCATAGTTATGGAATAATTTTTCTGTTTATTAGAATTAAAAAATAATAATTCTTAATGAAAACATGAATTTATTTTACTTTTAATAAAAATTTAAATTTATTTTTTAAAATTATGTTTAAAAATCAGTCAGTTCATTTTTTAATTAGCAATTACTGATATTATCATATTTCTTATATTATGGGAGGCAGTTTAATGATATTTAGATGAAAGTTTATATACATATTTCAAAGTTTTTATAATCAAAAAAGATTTATACTTTTTTAAAAAACTAAGAAATAGTTCAATTTAAATAATTGAAAGTGTTTGGTTCAGTATACATACATTACAAAAAGCATATTAATTCTTACCAAGTAATTTTATGAATTACACCTGGGTCTCATTTTTACGCGATAGATAGGTTCCTCAGAAAATACGCGCAAATGAAATCGCACAAATATAGACGTAACTTACATTGAAAAAGGGGGGATGCGGTTGGTGATTTTTCAAAATTTGCATAAAAGCAAAGCACCAACGTAAAATTACTTTAAAATTCGTGCAAAAAAAAAAATAAGGAAATAAAATATGACTAATAAAAAATTTCGGTAAAGGTTTACTTTAGCGACCAGAGCATATTCGCCATCTAGTTTTTAAAATTAGAACTAAATATTCTAAATCTTATGTATCTGCCCCTATATTACAATTACAGTAAATATTTATAATTAAAACATAAAAGATAATAATAAAAAAAAGCATTTACCTTTTTAAGCATAATTACGCCCTATGCATACTAGGAAGTTGGAGAAAAAAAGCGGTAGTGCTGTGTCTACCCCAGAAGGCAAATTCTTGTAGATACGATGAAAACAAAGCTCTGCTACTACCAGATTTTTTTTTTTCAAAATATCTGGCATATTCCTCACGGCAAAAATTAGCCCAGTCAATTACTATTTTTTGCTGATGCCGGTCTTATGCACAATGTATATTTGGGGCAAATTATGCACCCCAAAATACACTATTTATAATTGTTCCCAGAGGCAGATGACTTTGGGAAGTTTGAAGGGCATTCCACAACTGATACATATAAAAGTCTTCTGCCAGAATAGCAGCAACATTCAAAATTTGATCATCTGGAACTAAACATGTAACAGATCTACCTGCGATTTTTTGCAACTATAAAACTGTACACGTGTGCATGTAATTCGAACTTTTGAACCCAGAGCATGTCTTTTTTTTGTAATAAGTGCTATAAATGTAGATAGTTAAATTCTTAAGTTTCAAATAATTTAAATTATTTTAATTAATGTAGTGTAATTAATTCAACTTTTTTAAAAAGATAAATGTTTTTTTTATTTATTATCTTTTACATTTTAATAAATTTTAATGTAATTGTAATATAGTAGCATGTACGTTAAGATTTTCGAATAATAATTTAGTTCCAATTTTAAAAACTAGAGGGCGAACATGATATGGACGGCGTGGATGCTAAAGTAAACCTTTAGCAAAATTTCAAATTTGAAAAAAATTGATACAAGACTAACTTTTTTTAACTATAATATTTAATTTTATTCAAAACAATATATTTTTATGCATAATTTACAGTAATTTACATTATTTTATACACGTTTTAATTATTATCGCTATTTGCCGTTAAACAGGGTCGTTTGCAAACTGGTAAAAAACAGATTCTCCACAAGAGAAAATACAACTAGCACCAACGTCACTCTCATGTTGTGTTAATTGTTTTCTGGTGACAACGTAATTAGTAATTAATCTTTGAGATGATGATTTTAATTGTTTATGAACATGATATCCAGACATACAATCATTTAGCTCTCGTTGGAATTTAAGAGCATGTTCATGATTAGTGTCATTTATAAGAAAATAATTTGCCAACTGATTAGAAAGTTGAAGACCTCGAATCATTTTTGCAGTGAAAGGAACAGGTTTCACTTCTGTTTCATTATCTATTTCTACATTTTCTTCTGTATCTAAACTTTTATTTTTGTCTTTAATTTTTTAATTTTCAATTCCGTTTAAAAATCAAATTTTGTTTCACTGCTTATTACTCACCTTTTAAAAATAAACTTGCGGACACTAAATGATTAATAATTGATTACGTTATTTTTAAAAAGCAAAAACAGAATGTGATTTAAAATGTAAAATTAACACGCGCAATGTTTGAACAAATTTACATTATAATCTTGTAAAATTTAATGTGTGTAAACATAAAATGTGAAATCATGATTTTAATTTCATTATTGCATAAAATCTTACTATTATAAAGCACTGAAAATATTGAAATTACTAAGATGAAAGTCGAATTCCAGTAATGTGCTATTACTTTCAACATAACGTAAGTGCTAGAAATTTATTATTTAAAGTAATAGGGCATTATCGGAGTCGACTTCCGGTGAAACACAAATCGCGTAACTTCAAAATCGTGTTAAATAAGTCCGCGTAAAAAGAGACCCAGGTGTATTTGTTTTTCAAGATAAAATAAAATAAGAATGATGAAATATATTTTAATTGTTATTTATTATTTTGAATAATAAAACTTAAAAAAACAAACAAACAAACAAAGTGAACAAAATTGTACATTAGAATTTCTTCTTAATATAGATACTTCTTTTGATGAGAATATTGTAATATTTTTTTCATTGTTATCTAGGTGTTTATTGATCCAACTGTCATTTGGTCTAATTATTAAATCCCACAAATATCACATGCCCCAGCTTACACAATGTTTTTCAAGAGCTCATTATTTATTATATTCCCATTCTACATGTAAGCTTGATAAATCAATAAATGCAAGATGTGCTTATTAGATCCCTATTCATTGCCATCCTAGCTATATTCCAAGATTAATTTTGGACTTAATACCTTCATCAGAGAGGAGTTTTGAACTTGCATCTAGTATATGGTTTTTTAAAAAAGTCTAATGCACTTTTTATTCAGCTGACATATTTTAGGGATGTTTTATGCTACCAGATCTTGGATTCAAAATAACATGATTTGATTTTCAGGCTGTAGCTTGATAGTACAAAAAAAGAGTAAAAGATGACTGCAAAAAATGCATTACTTACAAAAAATCCAGATACCTAGATTCCAGTTCAAAACTCCTCACTAATGAAGACTTTGCATTAAAACTAGTTTGGGAATATATATATATGAAAGCACTGCAAGCACTAATTGCTCAAGTTTACAATAGATAGCAGAACTGAAGTGGAATAAATAGTTAATTCTTGGTGTTATTATTATACTATTTTTTGTTTACTTTTATTGTTATAATTATCAAATATTTTATTAGAGTCCAAAAACAGTTATATTTGGCAATGAATTTATTTATTTTATTCCTCCAATAACACTCTCTCAGGCAATAGCTTAAACATTAAAAAAAAAAATTAGCATTAAGTTTTATGAGAAAGGAGCTAATAGGTGTAATGTGTTACTTCCTTGCTATCAATGGGTTTGAGGAAGTTTACTGAAACATTGAGTCACATGTGTAGGTCTTCTTATTAAAAACAATTATTCTTGAACTGTTTTAATAATTACTGAAAATTGTTCCATACCTTTTTTAGTTTTAAAATTAAGATTTATTATTGGAGGGGGGGGAGGTAAATTGACATTGTTTTTTAATAGGTTTGGCAAATCAAAATAATAACCTTCTCCAAGTCATTCTCTTTTTTGTCTATTTTTTTAATACTCGTAGCAATTATTTATTTTTATATCACCAATTTTTTTTCCCTTCCATGAATTTCTTCTATAAAATTCAGCTATCTTTTAATACATAAACAATTTAATTCCTTTTTTGTTTTATACTTTTCTTTTAAAAAAATCTTTTTTTTCTTTAATTCTCTTTAATCTTTCAATATTAAATCTTATATTTTCTATTTAGATGCTTTTCATTCTCTAAATTTACATCTCAAAAAGCCCCTGATTTTTTCTTCTCTCTCTTTTTTTTTTTTACTTATCTATGTTTCTGATCATATAAAGTTACACTCCAAACAAACATTTTAACAGCTCCTTTTTTTATGTCTAACTTTAATGATCCTAAGTTATCTTTCTTAAATTAGAAATCTATTTGTTTCTTTTCATTCTCGCTCTAATATCTTTGTTTTCATTATCAGATAATGAACAATTATCTAAATATGTAAAAGAATTAATCTTTAATATTTATTTTCCAAGGATCACACTTAATCTTGGATAAAATTATGATGATGATCTACTTTTCACAGACTTTTATTATCTTAGCATGAATTATAGTTTACTCAAATAACATACATCTACAGAAATATTTATATAAATGTCTGTAAATTAATAATAAATCTAATTGATGTAAAATTTCGATTTTTTTATTATCTCAATCAATTTTATTTTGATCCTAACTAAGAATAAAAAAATCTTCGTTTGCTGAATGGGAATTAAAAGGAGAAAAGTAGATAAAATAGTCGGCTTCTTCTAAACCAGCTTCTAATCAATTTTAAAAATAGATTTCTATTAGATTAAAAAAAAGAATGGATCATTAAGTCAGTACAGTAATTGCTTCTTTTTTTTTAATTATATAAAATAAATTTGCAGAAAGTATTATATACAATCGACTTAAAAAAATTACATTTAATATTGTTTAAACTTTAGCAACCTGCAGTGTTTTAAAGATGAGCAAGATTAATAATGTTAAGAAGTTGTTGTTGGATTAATCATAATTTTGAAATATAGCTAATGTAGAAAAGCCAGAAATTATGATGTCAGATTAATGGTGTTATTCCTACTTTAGTTTTTTTCTGAACTTTCTATCTGCAAAACTCATATGATAAATCTTTATATCTCCATTGCCAATTCCATTCTCAGATTGATCTGTATTATGAGCAAGCAATTTAAATGCTTCCCCCCTAAATTAAACAATTAATATAATTCAGTAGGTTTTATTTCTCTCCTTATTCGTTTGTAATTCAATAAATAGGGAAGATCCACTATATACAAAAAATTATAGTTGTTTTTACTGCTGTAACACTGCTTTTGACCAGACTGGTTATATAAACAGTTACAAAGACAGATAATAATTAGTATTTAAGATTCACACACACACACACACAGCAATGATCTTTGTGCTTGGAATAAAGCACTGTATGGTTTAGTGCTGGAACCCAAAGTCAGATCATAGCTAGCTCCTGTTCTATCATTTCCATACTCAAACTTCTTATGAATTCATGAGCAATAAAATATTCAATTAATTTTATTTTATTAAATATAATCTGGATCAATTGACGAGTGCTGATTTAGCACGAAATACATTTATTGGTGATTATTTATCTTTCTGACATGTGGGTGAGCAAGTATATCAGCGGTATGAGATAGCATGGATGGTTGAGGGTCATGTGAAAATCTGAGTTCAAACCCCTTATATATTACATATATAAGTGCAGGTATGAAAAAGCCTGTACTGTAGAAAAAAAATTCATATTTTAAAATAAAGTTGTTGTTTTTAAATGTCAAAATAGTTTTTTTTTAATATAGACAGATACGTTTTTTTTTTTTTTTTTTAAGATTGTTTATTTTTGAAGTAGAAATTTATTAGCTTATTTTTTTTGTTATAACTATAAATAGTCAAGGATTTTTGTAGATTCCATTCTTTCCCATTACTATTTATATATGCAATGATTATTTTAAAAAAGAAAAATCTATTTTTGTTTATGAATATTTTAACTTTTTTCATTCATTTAAATTTTTTGTTTGTTTGTTTGTTTCAGCATTAAATAAATCGAAAAATATTTTTATTTTGTTAATATCTGTATATTGTTTGTCAGTTGTTTTTTTTCAAATTAAAAATACATTTTAGAATTAAACCAATCAAAACAGTGAATATATAAGACAAATGAATAAGCTTAAGTAGTTACAAAGTACAAGAAATGTTAGAACTCCAAAAATTGGAGTTACATTACAATGGTGTCAAAACTGAGACTTATGACCACATACAGTTCCACAGCTATTTATGTGGCTTTCGAAAAATCTTGGCTTTTATTGTCATTTTTCTTCAACTTTTATATTAATGATCTATTAGTAAAGTGTGCCAATATTGTAATCTTTTATTTAAATGCTTTAATAATAAGCAATAGATATTTTTAATTTTTTTGCCTTTAAATGATAGCATGTGAATTTTATAATTGTATTTGGACAGATAAAAATATTTTGATATCTGATTATCTGATGCTCTTGAACAGCCAAAAATGTATGAAAAGTATTATATGTAACCCTTATAAACATCTCTATTATATTATATTCATAGGATAATGAAAAAAAACCCTAACAGCTAGCTTAATAACTTTAGTATTGGGCAGGATGTATTTTACTTTATCATTAAATGAAATAAGTATGATTTCTTATATTGTTTTTTTGATAATATTTACTTTTCTTCTTTATTGTACATTTATAGGGGTAGAACACTATTATGTCATGCAGATCTTATTTTTTAAACAGGTATATATATATATTTTTAAAGGCAATCAATCACCTATTAAGGTAATTTGAACTGGTCTCTGGTTTTAGGAATTCTTCTGTTTTATAAATATATTCAAAAAAGTTTTAAAATGTATATTATAAATATTAAAAAGGACCTTTTTTAAAATGTTGCTTAGAAATCCAAAAATTCTTGATATATCATTCATTCACATCAATTCTAATTTCTAATATGTTAACCATGAAACACAAAAACTGGAATTAAATGGGTTTTGAAAGGGCATACCAACTGATGATAAGATTTCTTAGAAACTAAGATTTAATCCTGGTCTTTTCTCTTTCATTGTTTACATTTCAAAAAAAATAGCATTTATTTGTAAAATCAAAAAAAATCTTTATTTTACTGCTAGCTAAATTTTTAGCAAGTACATAATGTTTTAAATATTACATTATAAATTATAAAAATTAGTCATTATATAAAAATAATTTTATTTTCTTATATATTTAAATATTATTTATAGTAAATATTATAACTCTGTAAATGTTAACATTTAATTTATTTGATCATAATTTCATAACTAAAGTTTCTTAACTTGTTTCAAAAACTAGTTTTAACATTTTTATTATATTTTTTAAGAAATTTGTGTTAGTGCATATTATAAAGTAAGATCACCTTAGTTACAATAATATCCAGTTTTTTATTTACAATTTTTCTTTCCAAACTGATGAACTTTAATATCTACATATTTATATTCAACAATTTTATCACACATTAAAAGTAAATATTTGGGCACTTTATAAAACAAAGAAAAAACAATAAAATACCTTTAATACATTCCTATAGCATACTATATACACTCATTATTCCAGCTGCAATTCATATATAATTAACTTATTTTTAATTGATATGTTTAAAATTATATTTATTTTAATGTTGTTATATAAATATTGTTTATTAAAATATCTAGTTGTGCTATATCTTTATCTGGATATTTCTATATTTCATTTAGTTTTAAAAGTTTTTCTCTAATTAAGAATGATACAAATTCAAAATTCTACAAATCTTTGCCCCTCATACTTTGTCTCCATAGCTAAATTTATCCATTAAACTTTCAACTTTTAAATATTTTTCCAATTTTTATAATTTTATCTTTCCGATAGTTTTAAAATGTTGTTTCTATGTGAAAGTGATTTGAAAAACTATACTTTCATTATCAGGATGAGAAAACTTGTGATTCTTAAATCTGAATTGTCTCCAACAACAATTTTGTTATCCTTATTTTTTCTAATATCAATCTCCACAGCATTGTTCTTTCATTTCTTATTTATACTGAGTCTTATTGCACTTATATTTCCAATAATTTTGATTTTATATTAAAGTGAAAATTAAGAGCTCAATACCTGTAAAGAAGATGTTATATCTTTTCCATCAATGATTAAAGTTGCATCATATTACAATTATCTTTTTGTTTTTACAGTTAGCAAACAATATTCGTCTGACAATTTAGATCAACCTGGGAATTTATTTAAATAGATAATAAACTCATTTCAATTGATAGTTGGTCATTTATCTCTAAGTAAAATTCTAAGATTTTATATGACAAACAAATTGTAAGGTTCATCTTAGATCATGGCATGGTAAAATGTATGGCTAAGAGACTTGGAAAAATATATGCCAATTTTCAAATTAACTTTTTTAATCACTCTTTCTGTTTATTTTGTTCTAATTAATATTAAATAATTCATCCTCAAATTCATACCATAGTAGTTCATTATTGGAATTATATTAAAAAGAGATCTAGAGTTGTAAGTACTCACATATCACTCTAGATATGAAAAACAAGAATTCATAATACCCTTTTCATTGATTATTTAGATTGACTATTTTCCACCTTTCAATGAAAAAGGTCCATAATTTTTATTATTTGTCACTAATATTGGTTTAGGATTTATTTTGTCAGTTATATTACTATGCTTTTAACCAAACACAATCAAGATCATACAACTTCCATCAGTCATACACTCCACCAAATGATGCAAATATAATTATCATTTGTTAACATGTCACATATCCATTAAGAGCACACGAGCACACATATATATAAATCAATATTTTTATTTTTCATTACTTTTTGGTATTGGCAGTTGGAGAACTAATAATAGAAATTTTTCCAATGCATAAGATAGCATTCTTACTTGTTGTGGATGTAGCAATGGTATTTGACTGATAGGAGAGGAGGAATGTTTTTGATTTTTAACTTGTTCAATTTTTTTTTGATTGTGTATATTGTATGCATTTTAGTCAAATCATTTAAATGGAAATTAATAAAGTCATTATGCTGATTTTTCATATATATATTATAATAAATACACCAGTTACACACACACATATATATATATTGTACATAAAAAGCCTTTTTTGGCACATGAGTTTGTGCTCTTTTCAAATGTTGAGCATCTATTTCATGTTAACCAGTTATTGCAAATAGAATGCTATCTAGTGTTCTATGATGGAAGTAAATAATTAACAAAATAAAACATGAATAAAACAGAATAAAATTATGATAGAGATTCAATAAAATTTAAAGAATTGACTATAACATAATAATATACAGAGTAAATAAAATATACCATATACAACTTTATATATGTTACCTTATATAACTTTCCATTCATTTTTAAGTGATCAATTATTAATTATATTTATTGAAGTTTTATAAATATTCATACAGTTATTTAAGTTATGCTTAATACAGCATGTTTCATACTGTGATGTTACAGTATCGCTGTAAATTGGATATTCACAGAGACAAACTCTCCATACAGTAGCACCACTTAGCACATGCTTGATTGCTAAATTGGATATTATATTTTTAAAAACTGTAAAAATTTTATTGGCAATAATTTTTATAGTTAAACAAATATAGTCATCACTGTTATTGATTGTATAGCATAGAATATAATCAATATAATGTTTAATAGTCTTTCTTAGTAAAGTTTATAATAAAATATAATTTTATAAAGCATTTTTGAATGGCTTTCCAAGCAGATTTTATTATCGATGCTTGTATAAAATACGTACGCATATATTTTGTTATTATAAGAGACTTTAACTCGAACTTTCAAACTCTCTATATTTATACAATCTATCTTACACAACTGATACACATGAACACATATATGTGAAAAAGATAAATGATCTCCACTACATGTATTTCATGCTGAACCAGCACTCATCAGTTGGTCCAGATCACCATCTCCAACACATATATACAATCAATGCTCAATTTATATTAAGATAGCAAATCTTTACACTTTAATGGACAAGCTTATCCATTCTCCAACTTTTCAACCACCCATTTTATTGAGAATCTGAGGGTGGAAATGCTCAAAGCCTTTGTTGATGCCAATATTATTGTCAAAATCATGTTGACCTTAAGTCAGTCTGATCCCTCACATACAGTATCTTAATATGCCCATTTAATTATACAGAAGAAGGATGGGCAGAATACAGGCAGAATATGTAATATTGATATATATTATCTATACTAAACTTAATGTAATTATAAGGGACTTGAACTCGAACTTTCAAACTCCCTACATCTATCCAATCTATCTTACACAACTGATACACATGACCACATACATGTGAAAAAGATAAATGATCTCCAATATATGTATCTCATGCTGAAACAGCACTCATCAGTTGATCCAGATCACCATTTCCAAACACCATATATACAATCGGTGCTCAATTTATATTAAGATAACAAATCTTTAAACTTTAATGGACAAGCTTCAATCTTCTACATCCTCTAACTCTTCAGTCATCCATTTCATTGAAAATCTGAGGATGGAATGCTCAAAGCTCTTGTTGATGCCAATATTATTATCAAACCCATGTTGACTTTAAATCAATCTGACCCCTCACACATAGGACATTAACATGTCCATTTAAATATACAGGAGAGATGGCCAAAATACAGGCTGAATATGGAATATTTAAATATATATATATATTATCTATACTAAACCTAATGTAATTATAAGATACTTAACGTAATTATAAGTTCCTTATAATTACATTAAGTTTAGTATAGACAATATACATATACCCAAATAATATATTTTGTTATTATGAAGTTATTAAATGGTATAAACAAATAGAAGTCTTTACACACATAAAACAACTAATTTCTTTCAGAAATAAAGAATAGAATTATAAATTTAACATACACTAAAATATTTTGAAATAAAGCAATTATATTTAGGTTACATTTTTATTTTTGTGCAGAATAAATAGCTCTTACATTTATATTTTGTGTGCATGTATGTGGATGCTTATGTGTTTAGATATTTATTTATCAAAGATTGATTTAATTGCTAGAATATTTATTAAACAATAAATTATTTATTAAGAGGCCAATTTAAAATTAATTAAAATAAATATCTGAGAACTTTAAAGTTTATGATTTATTTAGTTTGAATTAATGTTTACAATATTATGTTAAAACACAGAAATGAAAATGAAGCAATTGGAAAAGACTGAAATTATTTTCTTTTTTCTTCATTTTTAAATGGTGTTTCAAAAGTTTTACCACAAGTTGATTTAAAATCTAACATTTGCCCAGCAATAGCCATGGTGACTTTTCCAATATTTCATGGACAGACCAAGACACCCCAATGCATGATGGAGAATATTGTGTAATCCAGACATCATGTGATAACTGGTATAAAAGCTGAAGTTTGGAAAATCCAGACAGTATTCACAAATTTTTATTGCATTCAAGACCTAAACAGATTCAAATTTTTAAATAGCCATTTTGTTTGCCATCTTTATGATGATTTCCTAGATTAACAAGTCTAGCCTTTTGCTATGCAAAATGACTTAAAGAATGAATAACTGTCAAATGTTGGTGGCCGAGTGGTCAGCACAGCTGCCTTACAAGCAGTTGTCCTGGGTTCACTTCCTGGCCGATGCTTTGACACATGAAAAAAAAAGGATGAATAACTATGAATAAACAGAACCTATCATTGATTAATTAATTCATTAATTTTTTATTTTGAGAAATCTCAATTATTACTGTTAATGGAAAAATGGATAAATTGACTTATGGAATGCTGTCTCACAATTTAAAAAAAAATAAAAATACTGAATTTCTTCAATTTAAAGTAATGTTAAATAGCTGATATAATCAAAACAATATATTTATTAACTTAAAATGAGTAGCTTATGTTATTTTCAAAAATATGATAAAATAATTCCTCTTTATTTCAAGAAATGTGCATTTACATCTCTATATTGTGAATTTATTTCATCTTTTATTATGAAAGGAAAAAATTTAATTTAAGTAATAATTTTTCAACTCAAATATGCCCCTGTAAACTGGTCATTTGAAGGAATGCTGAACTTTCATTCAAAAATTAATGACAATCACTTTGTTATGAATAATAAACTGTTCCTTTGAGCAGATATGCATCAGAACCATTAGCAATATGGATGAGTAGAGTAATTATATATCTCAAATTAAAGAAGTAACTTTGGATAAAATTATAACATCCTTTCATATGAAATTAAATTGCAACATGTAACAAACTATGAATATGTATCCAGTGCTTAAGTAAATGCAATATGGATTTTTCAGTGCTAAATATTTGAATACCATTCAATGGATAATGGATTAGAAAAGCTAAACATTAAAATGTCGCTTATAAATGATGGGCTATCAAAACAAGTCTTAAAGATGATAAAGATAAGTAGTCTTAAAAATGGATTAATGTGTTAAATATAGATTACCTTGGATTAACAAGTATGCTAAGTGAAATTTATTAATTTTTATGTTTTGTTCCAGAAAGGATTATATTACAAAATAAACTTATTTGTCCTTTACATCATCTGTACTGCAATTATTTTAAAAGTATTTGTAATGTTCCAAGAAATCTGAAATATTTTTCAAGGATCAATATTCCATTGGGATAAATTTTAAATCATCACAATTGTTGGAGGATTATTTAATGCATTTTCTCATAATTGTTTCTTTCTTAGTAGTAGTAGTTGTTGTTGTTATTATTGATGATGATGAAATAGTTTCTCAGATATTTACTATGCCATTTACAGGTAGTATTTTATTTAATATAATTATTAGTGATATTGAATAGAAGTAAATGTGATTTACTTTAAGTTGGATAAATGTAAGTAACTATTAACTTTACATAAAACTGTGCTATATTGCAAATATTATATCCTTTATGGGTTTTTAAATTTTAATCTCACAGTTAAATGGAGTTCATCATCCCTATTTTATGCATCACTCTTACATGTTAATTTTTCACTGTTATATAGTATGTAGCCAGACATCCTAATGATCTAATTATATTTTGATAATGGAGTAGCACTCCTAATGTTTAAGCATGCAAATGAACCCAGTAAAGGACTTTGAGGCAAAATAAATAAGCCCAATGTGATAAATATCATCTAGGTATACTAAGCAATAATTTGTACTTGCTTTTCTTAAAAGACTTAAAATTTCTCCAGCATTATTAAATAAGGTTGATTAATAATTGATTAGTTAGTGAAACAAATTAATTAAGGACATGGGGCATTTTCATTGATTATGATGATGATGATTATTATCCTCCAGTATTTGAATTGATGATTATTTTTTTAAAATAATAAACAACCTATTCCTATTTAATGTTAGCATCTTCACACTGTCCAATAATACACTTTTTATATCCTAAGTTCAGATTAGATTTAGGAAACAAATACTAATATTTATTACATATTTTATATTGTGTAATAAAGTGATTGTTAATTTTTAATGTTTCTCTTTGTTGTTATTAAAGAAACATTATCATTGCATATTCACAATATAAAAAAGGTCATATTTGAGAGAATACACATAAAATCTACATGGATTAAATATATCATTATGCTATCTGAAATATAAAGATATTGGTTAAGATAATGTATATAAAATCCCTTTTACATTATCATATCCTAAAATGTATAAACACACTTTAAATCCATGCATATATTTTCTTACTTTATAAAACTCTGAGATAAATCATTAATCAACTTTGTATTTAAAATTGATAAACTTAGTTTTGAAACACAGATTGAGTTATAAAGCAATGAGGATTGCCAATTCCTCTACAAGCTTTGTGTTAAATGCTTAGCCAGAGACAGCACTTAAAATATCTCTGTCGGGAACCACTCAATAGATAACTTTTAGTTAAATGCTAGCTTTGGGTTGGTATTTTTAGATCTAGTGTCTGAACCTATCCTGACACCTCTCTGAGGAGTGCCAAAGCACGAAACCATGGTCAGGCATTTGGGGAGGGGTTCCTGACAGAGATATTTTAAGTGCTGGCTCTGGCTAAGCATTTAACACAAAGCTTGTAGAGGAATTGGCAATCCTCATTGTTTTATAACTTACAAGCTTAAGAGATAGGGTCATGCGATCTATGACTCTTATTTTGACAGATTGAGTTATTCTAAGAAACAATATATTTGCAAAGATTTTTATTAATCAAATAGAATAAGACTAAGAGGACACATATTGTTGAAAAATCCTGAAAAATTTATTTTATCAAATGTGTATTTATTATCAAAATACAGATAGTTTTAGCTTATATGGATATATAAAACTTGTATGCATAGCAAATTGCCAATCAAATGACGAATAGTCACACTTTTTTCTTTTGCATTATTGACTGCACTGCTTCTCAATTGAGATCGCAACCAGATTTTCTTATGGTTTAAGTATATTTGTCTTCTTTTAGACCTTTAATGTAATTTAAAGAGTTAATATTTTTTATAGCATCTATTTTTTATCATAAGTTAATTAGTGAATGTATAAAACAGATTTAACATTTCACCTATTAATTATATTATATTCTGTAGTTCTTATTTTGATTTCCTTATATGATCATAGTAAATCATATTGCAATGATCCCATTTAATTTTATATACAATTCCTTTTTTATATTTTATATCATCTCTTAATTTATAATTTACATATTAATTTTTTTAGACTTTTACTATTTGACCATCCAATGTTTATCAATAGAATTTTTATTTTTTATTAATATATTATAAATTTTGGGATATTAATGAAGCTTTATTACATTTTTATATGAACTATTCATACTATCATTAAAAAATGTAACTGATTTAAAAAATAGTCAATTTATTGAATTATATAAAGATTATGGAATATAACCCTAAAAATATTAAAAGTATACTTTTTAATTGTAAATAATCTACATCAAATGATAACATTTCTATCCAAAATGATTATAACTATCTTAAATATAAAAGTTGAAGTCAGTAAATTCATTATTATAAGTTGTATATTTTGATGAGCAGCTATTGATATACATTTACCAGGTGAGGGTAATTATTAGAATATGTAATGTTCACCTTTAGAAAGTCTATTGGGTTCTTTTTGAGGTTTTAGTGCTGAGTTTCTTTCATTTAATAAGAAAGCTTTTTTTTAATAATAAAGTAAGTTTAACCATTTTTAATAAAGTTTGAAATTGATTTATGTATGAAGGTTATTACATTTTGATGATTCATCACAAACATTAACTAGTTTTTAATAAAAACTTTCAAAAGCAATTGGTCAATTGGTCTTTAATATATATAATAGTATACTAGTAGTAGTTTTAATAATTAGATTATTTTTAGTTGATTTTAGATTTTCCCTCCTTGGAATTATTCTTGTTGAATATTTTTCTCTGCAGTTTTAAATAATTTTCTGATAAAATACAGTTTATTTTTTTCCATAGTAAATTGATGACAGATGAGAAAAGTAGGGAAGATTTCATAACAAAGAATATAAATAAGGGACTTTATTTCATTAATTTTGATTTTATTTAATGTATTTAAAAAAAACGGATTATTAATGTATTCCCATTAATAATACTTATTTAATACGAATTAAAAAATTAAATTGTAATATGGATCTTTCTATTCAATTACTACAATTCTTCTGTTGTTAGTTCTGTTGTATATGGAGGAATAAATATACAAATATAAGAGCTTTGTAGTATAATAATAATTTGCTATGAATTCAGACCAAACAAAATTTGAAAAATTTTCAACTTCTGATCTAAAATAGCTCACAATCAGCCCAGTTACTATTTAATATTGGTCAATAAATCTAGCTATTTTTAAATAAAGGATAATGTGAAGATATGCAAAAACATTCAAAATCTCATCTTCTGACTATAGGCAATTCTAGCAATACCTTTTTAATATGATTCTATAAGGAACTATCGAAGATGGATTTTATTTAAATACATGCAATACAATTTCACTTCGAATTTCCTTTTATAATAGTATTTTAATCTTTAATGATTTTTAAATTTTAAGTTAATTCTGTTATGTATATATAAACATTGTATAATATATATATATATATAATTGAACTACTTTGTAATCATGTAAATAAATGATCATTTATGAATTATATAAACTTAATTTATAAACACTGCCATATTTCAAACAACACCCTTTCACTAAACACACAAATGTTCTAAATGACACAAAGACAAGTGGCACAAGATCTCTTAAAAAACTTCAGGTATTAATAAAGTACTCTAAACATGGTTTAAATATAGGACAGAATAGAAATTTTCTTTCAACATACTTTTAAGAAAATGAAACAATAGATTGTTATTCAATGTGCATTCATATTTTTTCAAATATTAATTGTTTTAGCCAAAATCTCAAGTTATTGAGAAAGATTTTTATAATCTTCCGATAATTTTAATAATAACAATTCCATAACTCTTTCAAACATTAATTTTTTAATTGAATCCACCAGAAACATTTTGTTCGTACAATCTTTTAAATAATTTGAAAGTCTAAAAATTATTACTAATTTTTACCAGCTTAACAACCCATCTATGAAAAGTACTAGATAAATTAGATCAAATCAGGCAACAAATGGATTCATCAAAGATATATATTTATTTCAATGAATGTAATGAAAGATCTAGATGCAATCATTTTTTGGGGTACTTCTGAAAATATATATATATTTAGCATTATGACTTTTTTGAGACTGGCTTTAAATTCTTGTTTTCAGAAGCAATGAAGTCTCTTCATTCTATGCTTAGAACCATTTAGTATAAGTTTGAATAATCAATAATAATTAGACGAATAAAGCAATTAATCAGACTTGTCTGTGGATTATGGATTTCATCAGTGAAGATCTTGGATTTAATGCTGGAACTAATACAATCTACACATCCAACAGTTATGTTTAACTCCTTTATACAATCAAAGCAGTAGTCAGAAATTCAAAAGCTCTTTATGCTTTGAACCAAAATCCATTTGCTTGTGAAGTTATATAGATCTGACACTAGTCTGGGAAAATAAATATAATAGCCCTACAATCGAGTGCTCATTCATTACTGAAGCTTGTGATAGATGGCTCTGAAGTAGAGTGAAGAAAATTGCTACTGAAAGTATATGCTAAATGTTAGCAGAGAAAATTATGTTAAGTTGGTAAATATTTCTGTGAATTTTTTACATCTTATTCTTAATTTATAGTTTGAATATTTCTCTTTTGTACATAACACTTTTTTAATTGCAATATTAAATCAATATTTCTATGGAAAAGATAAAGGATAAAGATTCTTCTTATTTTTAGTAAAATAAAAGGAACTGATGTTTTCTTTAAAATTAATCTTATAAAGAAGCACAAACTTTTTTTAAATTTTTTGGCAATTAATCGAACTTTCTATATTTAGTCTGGAATTTGAAATTTGCTATTGGATCCTTTCTTTTGTTTGTCATTATTATTTATTATTTCTCAATGATCATAGAAAATAAACCGGGTATTTCATAAATGAATAAACTTCAAGGAATCATGTGTAATTACCCGAATATTTTTTTTCTTCTTTCATCTTTCATCTGAGCTATACTAAAAAAAAACAAAATATACAGAAAATATTAAACATGATTGTATTTTTAAAAAATCAAATTTATAACATAAAAATATTTTTAATTAATCACTTGCAATGCTTAAGCCAACATGCTTTTAGGAACTATTAATTCATTCTGGCTTTTTTACTTCAGAGTCATCTATTGTAAGCTTGAGTCATAAATGAACACTAGATAATAGCATTATCATGTCCATCTCCCCACATGAGTGTGTTATGGTATTTTCCTGTGAAATCAGTCTGGGAATGTAGATATGAGAACATTACCATTTTATGTTTATTAATTATTCACTCTTATAATAGATAGTTTTGGAATAAGATAAAACTAGAATAAATTATTTATGAGATTTTTTTTGATTTAGACAAACATTATAATTCCATTTATTTTTCAATGCAGAATATAGAATGTTTTAGGATTGTTTTTTCTCATAAAGTCTTAAAGGGTGTTTTACTTTTGACATAAATGTGATCATAATTCTCCAACATTAATTTCTATTACTGCTGCACAGTGTGAGATATTAGCAATAAAGCATTAAATATTTATTTCAAAGTTTATACTCAGATTAAGATTATTTGAGAAATGGGAGAAAAAAAACTATTACTCTTGAACATCATCTTCCTAATTGCAGTCACCAACATCTCAAACATTTTTATTACTATGACATTATAGTGACCGTTTTTTTTTTTTAACTCAATATTTTCTACAGTAGTTTAGTTATATATTTGTGACTTTATTTTTTAATCTTTTGTTTTTTTAATTTATCATATGAGTTTTTTTTTTAAAGCTTTTAATTTAAAATTTTCAAAGATATTTATGTTTAAAGTTAATATGTAAATATTTACTTATTTATTGCATTACTTTTACAAACACTTATAATAAGTGCTTGGTTAATTTATTCATTTAATAGCAAAAATGAATGTGAATATGAATTTGGTTTTTTGATTTGAATAATAATATTCCATTAAATGTTATCTTTCTGAGTGATGATAATATTCCATTCTCTCTTAACATATTCTCTCTTTTACTAATGGAAATCCAAGAATTAATTGTTTTATTTTCACTTATTCTGTACTGTCATATAGAGTGGTTATAAATAAACAATTGGTACTATATTAAAAGAAATAAAGTTTTAAGCC
This sequence comes from Epiperipatus broadwayi, assembly GCA_028023455.1. Lineage (NCBI taxonomy): Eukaryota > Metazoa > Onychophora > Udeonychophora > Euonychophora > Peripatidae > Epiperipatus > Epiperipatus broadwayi. The sequence continues at coordinate 63,417 of JAQFVV010006943.1, read as the reverse complement.
AATAAACATCACATGATCATCATTTCTTATGCTTTCTCTTAACTGACCAAGGCTCCTCACTGATGAAAGCCACAAGCCAGAAACTAATCTGGGGATATTAGATGAGTAAGCAGTAGATGGGGATTTTATGCACAAGCCTTGTGGCATCCATTGATTACTCTGGCTTGCATTGAGTGGTAATATGTATAGAGAATTTTGCCTGTTTTAAGAAATAAAGTTGATGTAGCATACCAATTTAGTATGAACTAGAGAAATTGTATAAAGAACAAATTTTTTTATTAATGGAATCACAGCTTAATATAATTGATCTATATTTTATATAGACAAAATTAGCCTTAAATAACTCACTGCAGAAAAAAGTTATCTTCAGAATTCTATATAAAGAAATACTGAAAGAGAAGACAAACTCATCAATCTTGTCAACATATTTTTTCTTTAATAACTTTACAAATTAGCAGATGATAGAAAGAGTTATTGTGATTTTGGAATCATGCAAAGGCAATAATAAAGTAATACATTTTTAGTAACAATAAATATTGAAGTATTACTACAACAATATAAAAATTCATTATAATTAATATTTTCCTATAAATGTAACTTAGTATCACATTTATGGTTCAATTTTAGTTTTAATGGTATTGTTTGACTACTATTTATAGTCAGTACTATGTTTAATGAAAAAGTGAATTACTGTGAATGTAACCTTATCAACATTGATTTTGCTATGTTAATTATTTATCAACTTTATTTGAATATTGTTTATAAGAATTAAATGGATTGAATATATATATATATAAGAATTAAATGGATTTAAGTTACTAGTTTACCATTATGTAACTAAGTCATGGCAGCTTTTGATTACTCTGTTATAATCTACTCAGCAATGTTCATTGTAAGTAATTACTTTCATCAGTAATGATTATTCTGAACTTTTTTATACTTAATAAATACATAGAACAGATCATAGGAGATAAATATATTCTATTTTGATTGGTTAAAATATCATTGGCTGCTGCAATTTTTAGCCAATAAAGTGATTGGTTGGTGTGATATAGTATGTGCTCGGCAGCCTTTTTGAATTTGAAAACACCCAAAAACACTGCTGGCACATGCAAGCGATAAATGACATTGACTAGAAACACTCAGTTTTCAAAAAACACTCATTTATCGCTTGCATGTGCCAGCAGTGTTTTTTGGGTGTTTTCAAATTCAAAATGGCGACCGAGTGTGTACTATATCAGCACCGATTGGTTAAATGAATGATTAGTAATGTAGTTTCAATCCTCTAATTCAAGCTTTGTAATTACTTATAAATAATTTGTTCTGCTTAAACTTGGTTAGTATCATAAGATTATGAAAGTCCTCATAATAATGTCTATAAAAAATGAACCTATATAAATAGAGTATAATGTAATTGAACAAGTATATTGTTTACATTATTATTGTAATTATCATGCTTTCAGAAAATAATGAATTTTTATTGCATTCAAAAAATAAACAAAGACTGTTGAAAACAATTTCTTTTCATCTGTGTTTTTCAATTATATTTATTGTTAATCTAAGGCAAATGAACATTAAATTTAGTTAAGCAAACCTTTCAAACAATGTATTTATCTTCTAAGTAAAAACTATTTGTTTTTCCTCTTAATAATTTAAGGTGTAAATTCTTATTCTCAAATCTTTATTTTTTAAAACATTTGTGCAATATAATTATTTTTATTATTCAGCTTGTAGATCTACATAGTATTAAAATTGGAATTTTAACATTATAGATAGAATAATATATTTTTTTAACGATTAAATGGAATTAAGCAGTTTAGATGTACTGACAAAGCATTTCTAATTCTCAGTTCTCATAAAAATAATGATTCTTTTTAAAGCAATAATTTAGCTCATCTAATTGTTGAACAAATTATTTAAATAACTGATACCTTTTTTTAAAAATACTTTTAACATAAACAAACAATTAAATATTACTTTTTTAACTGAGTTGTCTAGATAGCAAAAATTTGCTGTCTAATTACAAGTTTGTCTATTTTTAGATTTTATTGAATGTATTGAATAATTTTGTTTAAATTAAATTAAATGCTTAATACAAAAATTATATTATTAAATAATAATAAAAAAATTTCTTAACATGCACACATATTATCTTTCTTCTCATTTATATTTATATAAAAAGATATTTATGTCAAAATATATAACCTTAAATTTCTTAAATTAGAGACTCCACTTTCTTTATGCTCTAATCATAAATGTTTTTATTGTATATCTTATGAAATATTCTATATGTTAACAATTTATTATTATTATTTAGTTTAGGAGTTATATCAATGCATGATTTCCTGTGTAGAATTTGGATAATTTTATATATATATTGTTTAATATCTAATTTCTATTAAATTGGTTAATGCAGTAATTTTAGGTATAATGATGTCTACACAGATTTACCTTAAAAGTGCGGTATTTTAATCAAGCAATTATTTATAATAATCACTCATTCATAAATAAATAACTCATCATCCTTTTTAACCATTACCAATCCATTGCATAATGGTCTCTCCAAGTTTACTCCGTAGTTTCACTTTTCCATGTCCTTGTCAAAAACTTCCTTATCCCATCCATTCATCTCATATATATCTTTGTAGATCTTTTACAATTTCTTAGGATACTGTGGAAAACTTCAATTTTTATCAATTATCATCTCTTAATTCTTCCAGTAATCTATATTTTCTCTCATCTATCGCTTTTGATTCCTTTTTATTTCAAACATACATTTCTCCATACTTCAATTTATTGGTTTGAAATGTTTGTATGGTTTTTTTTTTTTTTTTGTTAAGCATTCAAATGTCAGATCTATGTACAAAAACTGATAAAGCATTAAAAGCCTTTCTTTTCAAATTCATAGGCAGATTTCCTGTGAATATTAAGTTATTTCTAGCAAAAGAACTCCATTCAAGTTTGATTTCTGTAATTAATTTTGTCCATTATGTTTCCATACTTATTAATAATCTGATTAAATGATTACTAATCACTATTTATTATTAGATAATTAATTATTATTAGTAAGTTATTGTAAATGTGAGTTTTTTAAAAATACATTTTTTGAATTCTGTTTCCATTTTGTCTTAAGATTCTTTAAATTCCATTTGCAATTCTTTTGAATTCATTTTTAGATGAATTGATTCCAGTGATTATAAAAGGAAATGTAATTGCTCCTTCATAAAAATCATGTATTTTCATGGCATCTTTTTATTGTGCATCTAATACACTACTTTTAAATAAGATTTAAAATAATAGTTGTACCAATGCTAAAATATTTAATAATTATTTATAAATAAAGAAATATTATATCTATCAATGCAAAAAATTAAAGAAGAGAGAAAAAAGAAGAAGACAAATGATATTGTTCTTCATCTAAACTTTTATGAAAAGTTAGTTCCAGAAAAACAGTGTGATGATCAGTTATGATGAAAATGGTCTAATTTTCCATATGAATGATGATAATAATAATATTTAATTGGTATTATAGCAAAATAAAGATGCAATTATTGTTTTTATATATTAACAATGCAGAAAGGAGTTTGCTATTAACTGAAAGGAGACCCTTTGATTCCTCTTGGAGGCCTTAAAGGAACCGAGCAGGGCAAATTCCTAATGTCCACTCCATACGTTCTTGTCATTGCAGCTGTTATTACTATGTGATTATTCATATAGTATATGAACATGGATGGGCTGCTCACCAACACGCATTAGCCAGCATGGTGAGTTTATTAGCTTTTTACCTCTGAGTTTAAGATCAAGAAACACTATGGTCTTTCTTTTCAGTGCCTGATAAGGAAGAATGAATGTTTGTGTAAATGATAAATATTTTTCCCATACATATTCCCAGGAGGCTGTAAAGTCACCAACCAAGGCAGCGGTTGGTGGCCGAAGGCAATCCCCTGATTGCGGACCCAGGCTGCCATTTGATGATGACTTTTTATTTAGGTACTTACAACTGCAGATCACTTTCAAGTGAAGGAAGATTACAAGAATTAGAAGAAGAACTGTCTTATATTAAATGGGACATTATTGGACTTTGTGAAGTTAGAAGAAAAGGAGAAGAAACAATTGATTTAAAAAGTGGACATATACTCTATTATAAAGGCACACATATTGGAAATACAAGTGGAGTAGGATTCATTATAAATAAAAAGTGGAAGAACAATATTGTGGAGATTTATGGTGTATCGGACAGAGTGGCAAGATTAGTTATACAACTTAATAGCAGATACCAAATGCAGATAATTCAGGTTTATGCCCCAACAAGTTCTCATAGTGATGAAGTAGTAGAAGATTTTTATATGGATGTACAAAAGGCTTTTGATCAGAGTAAACAACATTTTAAAATTGTTATGGGAGACTTTAATGCTAGAATTGGTAGACAAATGAAAGATGAAATTGCTGTAGGTAATTTTGGTTATGGTAATAGAAATGAGAGAGGACATAGACTTGTGGAGTTTGCAGAAAAAGAAAAACTTTATATTATGAATTCATTTTTTGAGAAAAATGTTAAAAGGAAATGGATATGGAAGCATCCAAATGAAGGTGCAGCAGAATTGGATTATATTTTGACTAACAGAAAATACATATTTCAAGATTGTAATGTTCTTAATAAATTTAACACAGGAAGTGATCATCGATTAGTAAGGTGTAAGTTACGTGTTAATGTAAAACTAGAGAGACAAAAATTATTAAGAAAAACAATATTTACAGTTGATATTCCTAATCTTCAGAAACATTCTAATGAATTTAAATTAGAACTTACAAATAGGTTTCAAGTGTTAGGAGATTTTGAACATGATTCAGATTTGAATGAAATTAATATGAAAATAACTGATACACTTTTAAAAACTGCAACAAACATAGCTGGTAGAAAAAAGCAGCAATTGACTAATAAAATTTCTACTGAGACTAGAGAATTTATGAAGAAAAGAAGGAATATGAAGATATACAAAAATGATGTATTAAAAAGAATTGAATATCTCGAATTTTGTAAAATGGTACGGAAAAGAGTTGAAAATGATATAAGAAAGTATAACTGTGAAATAGCAAGGAAAGCTGTAGAAGAAAATAAAAGTCTCAAAAATGTTAAACAACATTTTGGTATTGGTAGGAAATTTATATCTGCAATAAGAAAAAAAGATGGAATTATTACTAAAAAGAGAGATGACATCATGAAATTGGTAGAAGATTTTTATCAAGAATTATATAGTAATAAAGAACAAGTACCTCCTATATCTATTACATCTTCCGAATTGCCCAGAATTTTAAATGAAGAAGTGAGACATGCAATTAAGTGTATGAAGAAAAGAAAGGCTCCAGGAAGTGATGGAATTATAATTGATATATTAAAAGAAGCAGGTGAAGAAATAGAAACAATTTTAGCAAAGTTATATACCAAATGTCTAAATGATAAAGATGTACCGGAAGATTGGAAGAATGCAGTAATAATATTAATATTTAAAAAACGTGATAAAGAAGATATTAGAAATTACAGACCTATCAGCCTTTTATCAGTTTTATATAAAATTTTTACCAAGATAATTACAACTCGTCTACAGAGAACTTTGGATTTCCACCAACCAAGAGAACAAGCTGGATTTAAAAGTGGTTTTAGTACAATAGATCATATCCAGGTATTGAGAGAAGTCATAGAAAGGACAAACGAATATGAGTTGTCATTATGTTTTGGATTTGTAGATTATGAAAAGGCATTCGATTCTATACACATTTCTTCAGTGATTAAAGCATTGGATCATCAAGGTATAGATCCAGGATATTGTCATATTTTAAAGAATATTTATAAAAATGCAACAGCAACAATTAGATTACATAATGATACTGGAAAAATCAACATTGAGAAAGGGGTAAGACAAGGTGATTCCATATCTCCAAAACTCTTTACAGCAATGTTGCAAGAAGTATTTTGTGGATTAAAATGGGAAACTAAAGGAGTGAAAGTAAATGGAGAGTATTTAAGTCATTTAGATTTCGCAGATGATGTAGTTATTTTTGCAAATAATGCTTCAGAGCTGCAGGAAATGTTGCAGGAGTTAGCAGATGAAAGTAGAAAAGTAGGACTAAAGATAAATGTTAAAAAGACTAAAGTAATGTTTAATCGATTTGCTCAAAATATGAAAATAAAGATTGATTATGAAGAATTAGAAGAAGTTAACAGTTACAAATACCTTGGTCAAATTATTAATACAGATGGAAACATAATGGAGGAAATTAATCATAGAATTAAACTTGGTTGGAGTGCTTTTGGTAGAAATAACTTGATACTAAAAGGAAATATGCCTATGTGTTTGAAAAGAATGGTTTTTAACAAATGTGTTTTACCAGTTCTTACTTATGGATCTGAGACTTGGACACTTAATAGAAGAGCAATACAGAGACTTCAGACCACTCAAAGGAGTATGGAGAGATGTATGTTGGGAGTAACAAGAAGAGATCGAAAACACAATGTATGGGTAAGACAACAAACAGGTGTTACTGACCTTATTGAAAAAATTAAAAGATTGAAATGGAGTTGGGCTGGACATATTGCTAGAAGAGATGATAATAGATGGACAATTGAAATTTTAAACTGGATTCCAAGAGATTGTAAAAGACCCAGAAAGAGACCACATGTGAGATGGATGGATGAAATAAGAAAATGTGCAGGGGTGTTGTGGAGAAGAGAAGCTAAAGATCGGAGAAGATGGATTAAACTTGGAGAGACCTTCATCCTGCAGTGGATTGATAATGGTTGATGATGATGATGATGACATACATACATACAGTGTGAGATTATTAATAATTTAATTGTACTGAGTATATATATATATATTATGAATAAACAACAAAAACAATTCCAGTGGAAAAAATAATAATAATAAAAAACAATTATGAATTGTATTTAATTTAAAGAGAAAAAGATAAATATTATATTAAACATTTGATTTGTAATACTTTCAACAATCAGAGTTTATTTATCCAAATGAATTTTCATCAAATCTTTATTTGCATTACACTTTTTGCTTGAATCTTAAAATTTGAATGCAGCCTTTGCTCACAGTTGGTCACTGATTATTTAACTCCTAATGGCAGTCTTAGGTATGGTATTATATTTTCAAAAGGTAGATGATATTTATATTTCAATTTGTCTTTGATAATTTATAATTTCACATTTAAACTATAAATATAACCTTTTTTAAGGTTTAGAAAGAATTGATTGTGTAGCTATAGAAAATGTATTAATATAACTATATACAAATACATAATGTAATGTATTGAAAATGGCTATTTTTTGCACTTTTTTTGTTTGTGAGTTTGGTTTTGTGAAATTTTTTTATTTATGAGCTCCCCGTCTTAAAGCAGCAAAACTTTTTAGCACATTAATATGCAATTACTAAATCCTGCTCATGTGAAATGGTGTCTTTGCAAATGTGATAATGATAATCCCCCTGAAGACATTTTTTTATATACTGCTTACCATTTGAATATCTTTTCAAAAGTCACACGTATTTTTCAAATTTGTTTTTATTAATGGAAAATTATTATTCAAGACAAACAAAAATAACATAATTCATCAAATTGTTAAATCTGCTTTAATTATTTATGCCAATATGCTACACCTCATTAACTATATATTAGCTGATCTAATAATTCATTTTTTCAAACTATGTTTTTAATCTGTAATAGCATTTTAAATGGCTCACATCTCTTTTAATTGTCACGCCTCCTTAAAGTTGGTTCTAGTGTCCCTCTTATTGGTTATCTAGTAGCTTTGTTACTCTATAGATCAACTTAATTTGGCTATCATATTTGTCATACTCGTTGTCTAGAATTCTACATATTTTGTTTTGCGACTCAAATTGATTATAATGTCCCTCCATATTATGTACCAAAAATAGATTATTATAATGGGAAAATGATAATTATGAGGGAAGAAGGGCATTTAGAGCTTTCGTTATTCAACGATAAGATTTAAATTGTTTAAAGTTAATAAAAAAAATTGAAGATTTTAATATTGATAAATTATATTAATTAATAAAAAGAAAAATTTAGAAATTGATAGACAGCACTTAAATAACAGCATACTGCGTTATTACTACGATAAAAAAAAACAATTCTGAAATCCAGATTTTTAAATAACTTTAAGTAAAAACGTAATACAGTTTTATTACATGTTATTTTAAGAATATTGATAAATTTTAAATATTTACCATATTTTATCATTATTGTTCAACTGTATCTTAAAATGTTTTTCCTGGCATCTATCTAATTTAAATATTGAAAAACATCTCGAATTGATTGAAGTTAACAACCAAAAATTAAAAATTATTATTTGTTTAAGTTAATAGAGTGCAGCACTAGTCCGAGAATAGAGTTTTTTTTTTTTAAAAAAAAAAAAAGGATTCCGATTAAGATTGCTAGTGTTTATTCTAACAAATCCATATAAATACAAAATCTGTTTTATATATATATGACTTTTTTTGCATATTCGTATCTCACGTGCGCGTTCAAGCTTAAACATCTTGGAATTATGCTCTTAAAATATTGAAAAAAAAAAATAATGAATTAAATTATTAATAAAAAGTATTCAATGAAAAAAATTCTACAGTGAATAGAGAATACTATGCTTCTTAGACCTTTTTAAATATGTAACAATAATAAATCACTGTCTGTTCTGAAAATGAGGATAATTCTATGCCTCACAGACAGGGATTTCATGCCTTAAATTTTTTTTTTTTTTAGATTTCAAATACTATATTGTTGGGCTTTTTAGGGGGGTTATTTGAATTTTAAAAAAAGTAATAAATTATTATTTGTCGGAATTTTCTATACATTCAACATTCACTCATAAATGATGGAAATAGTCCAACATATTACATCAAGTAATAGATTAATTTTTATTTTTACCAAATTCTTTTTATTTAATTTATTGATTAACATATGCAATTGCCTTATATTGTCCTACAGATTTCTAAAGATTTAGTTTGTCCACACCTGAGGACAAATTGTATAAGTCACTCCAAACAATCTTTTCAAAATGTTTTTTATTCTTTTCATATGTTCATAATTTCTATACTCTTTGAATAAGATTGATATTTGGTGCTTGAATATTACTTTGATCATCTAAATAGTTGATTGCATGATAAATTAATTCATCAATTTGTACAAATAATTATATTATTATCAAACTGTTTGTTCTTTTTTTCTTTTTTATCATTGTTTTCTAATCAGTTATTCTTTTTATAAGTTAATTTTTAATTCACTTATAAGAATTTGAATGGAGAGAAATGTCTTAGAAACCGTTGATTAATTGTCATGGAAGTACTTTTTATTACATATATATATATGCATATTTAGAACATCTACTAAGAACCAGAGGAATTACAAAAGATAAGTTAAAAGAATGTATGGAAAGGAAAAGGAAAAAAAGATAGGAGAAAAAGAGTGTGGTTGTCTTTCGAAGTTTATTTATCATTTGATTGTTTTAATTACTGAATATAAACTAAAAAATAAAAAATGTTGAATAGTTTTTTGAAAAATAACAGTAGGCTATTAAAATGTCTTTCTGCATTGAAAATAATGTAAATAAATCAAATATTGTGTAACTCAAGACCTCATATGATATTCAAGCACCAGAAATTGCAGAACTGTTTTATTCTTCTTTTGCTTTACACCAAGCAGGGTGCTAAAAAATGTATTTTTGCAATAGTTATTTTTATTAGTGATCACATTTTAGAACTACTTTGAAAGTAGGGATGGAGTTGTATATATATACACATACTTTATTAAAAATAAAAATATTAAAAATATTTGGGGAATATATGCCCATACTATGAAATTATTCTAGCTAGAATAAAGCTTATTTTATTTGTTATTGCAATTACGAAATCTTTTTTGTTGTTGCATTCTTTTAGCACTAATATTATTTAATATGTTGATACAAGATTTTATTATTCAATCATCAAATATTTTATCATCTAAATTTATAATTAAGACATAGCTACATCATTTATCTAAGATTGTTTAATTAAAAACAGCAGCCTAGTAATGAGTTTGTAGCCGGAATGCTGTCACTTTCTGAACCAAATTTATTATGAAACTTTATTTTTGGAAAACAGTCTAAAAACTGTTTTCTACATTAAATCAAGCAGAAGTTTGAAATCCTCATGATAGACTTTTTAAAATAAAAAATAAAAAAGCTTGCAACTCTGAAAATTATTAATTGCATTTATTTTAATAAGAACCTAAACGAAATAAAATCATATGAGCTTTTTTTTTTTAATAAAGGATAATATTGACTTTAAATGAAAACTGCAAGATATCATAATTATATATGTTGTATTAATCTAGTTCTCTCCCATGTTATTAGTTTCTGAATGATTATAATTTAGTTATACTTTTAATTTTACTATTTCATTGCAAACCAATGGTTTATTGTTTGTGATGTTATAAGCACTGGAAATGGTAATTAGGTTGCATCAGTGGAATTTGATTACTACATTTAAAAACACAAGACATTACAAACTTTAAATAACCTAATATATAAATAAAAGGCATCAATATATCATTGGGATAAAAGATAATATTGTTATATTAATGTGCAAATGTTCACACATAATTAAAACTAATAATTTAAAGTTTAAATTAAATTTGATATGCTTTTAATATGTTACATTAAAATATAACTTAATTAACAAATGATTTCATTTAATATTTATCATGTGTCTTCAACTATTTTCTTTTTTTTAATTTGTAAAAATAATATAAGGTTAGGTCCAAGTATAAGATTTTTCTTTTGTTTGCTTCTAAACATGAGTCAGTTTGATTACTTATAGATTTCTGAGAGCAAAGAAGTATAATGTGAGTTTATTTTATTAAATTCAAATAAGTATTATCATTCTCAGGTAAAGAGGATAATAAAAAGGGAAAAGTATTCAAAAGTAATGAGATGTTGTTAGAGTGTACCTATAAAGGTTAATTTATCTTTATGATTACCACATTCTGAAACAATTTTGAACACTATAACACTAATCAGCTACAATTCATATTGTTTAATAAATTATGCTTCTACTATGGTTTGCAATGTGTTTGTCATTTTAAGTGTTGATCAATGCTTAGGAAATTACATAAATTATTTATAAATGATCTTTATTAAATTAAAAATTAAAGCTACTAAAACTAAAGTTTACTAAGGCAATAAACCCAAAGCCTGTGCACTTGAAAATGCGAAGGTAGTGACCTCTACAGGTCTTAACCACATGCTTAAGAGGGGTACCCTTCTTTACTTTAACCTACTTTCTATATAAATAGGTGAAGCTGAAGTGGTTAGATCTGAGAGCATGAAGCCATTCAATACCTCACTGATTAAGTCCATAATTCCTATTATACATTAGTATTCGTGAAATCTTTCAATTTGCAACAAGTCAGTAGATTTCTAACTATAAGATCTTTCCATTGACTCATTGTAAATCGAAAGATTTCGCGAGTACTAATGTATAATAGGAATTGTGGACTTAATCAGTGAAGTATTGAATAGCTTCACACTCTCAGATCTAACCGCTTCAGCTTCACCTATTTATATAGAAAGGTTGAAGTAAAGAAGGGCACCCCTCTTTTTTTCCATGTGTAAGCTTGTGGTTAAGATCCGTAGAGGTCCCTACCTTCGCATTTTCAAGCTCACATGCTTTGGGTTTATTGCCTTAGTAAATATTATGTGCGGTAAATAAATTTATAATTAAAACTAAAGTTACAAGTAAACTGAATGTATTTATCATTTTTAATATATGTCAGTTTTAAACAGTCTGGTTTTATTACTTTATTTTTTCTATTAAATATTCATTTGGGGGGGGGGGGTTGCAATATAATTTTCTAGTTTTTCTATCAATTTACTAATATTTAGAAGTCTTGCCTCCTGTTATAATGTATGTGTAATTTAATTAGTATTTAACAGAAAAATCATCTCTGCAATACTTTTTGACTTTTTAAAATACTTTTTTGTCTTAGTTATTAATCATTATTTAGTAATAAAACTAGCCAGTAAATATGTTCAATTACAGTAATGCTTTTATTTTAATTTTAATAATGAATCATTTATCAATAATTTATGTAATGTCCTAATCATTGATCTATACTTTTAAAATGACAAACACATTGTAAATCTTAATTCCAGATTTTGTGAAGCATAATTTAATGAGTAATATGAATTGTAGCTGATTAGTATTTTTCCCATCCACCAAAATTATTTCAGAGTATGACAATGATCAAAGTAAAACAACCTTTAAGTAGGCCACTTCAAGGTAAATATCTCTCCAACAGACTCTCATAGAGTTAAAGTGAATTAATAGGTTTGCCAAATTCATGTTGGTGAGGATTTGAGCAGTTTTCTATTCTTGTTCAATCTTTATTTAAGAATATTTAGATATTCAATTACCAAAATAGTAGTAATTAGCTGGGTTGGCTATGAGCTATTTAACTGAAAGAAAAAATTCTATGCAAGATTAGAATCTCAAAAAAAAAATATCTGGCTTGGATTTGAACTCCATTTATAGGTTGCACTGCTATGACATTATAAGGCTCTTATATATCATAGAAATAGTTTTTAAATTATATATAATTTTAGTGATGGAATTTATTGTAATAAAAATAATCATATAGTTTTATTATTCAGTAGTTGATAAGAAATTCAAGTACCAGAAATCATAGAGTGAGCCATAATCTATAAACCTTGAGTTCTAGAGTATGCCACTCTGCAATGCACTAAACATCTAGGGCAGTTATTGTAATTAAACAGTTTAAATATTTTTTGTACTATGCAGAGTATTTTTCATTGTTTAAGCTATTTATATATTACTTAAAAAGATATTGTTAAAATATCTGGAATTTAGTAAAGATTTTCTTTGCAGTTAAATAAATAAATAATATTTATTGATTCTTTTAAATTATTAATAATGTATTTAGTAATGCAATTACTTTTATAAAAATATAAATTTTGTAGTAGTGTTGTTAGTTTATAATAAAGCACAAATATAAAACAAAAGAAGCTTATGAATCTATATTCAAAGTGAAATGTTTGTATATCTAATAACCTTATAACTCAGAAACATCAATGTTCAATTTTTTTCTTGTATAGCACGATTTTTAGGAAATATTTTAGGCTATTTAACCTTCTCACATGACTAAAGGAGGGAAAGTTACCAATGCTTAAAAATTAAGAATTTGCTATTAGAAAAATTGAGAGAATCAATGTATTAATCAGATCTAATAGAAATTTTAGATAGAGGTGAATCACAATTAGATTCTAATCAATTACTAATATATATGTATAATAATATCTCATCAAAATATTCAAGAACAATTTGGGGGGAAATTTTTTTATTTTTCTGGTTGCTAATAAGATTTGGTAAGAGGTTCAAACTGCTCTTGCAGTATCTCATCTGACAAAGAAGTCACTTTTAATAGAAGACGGCTATGACAGTTAAGCACAAAAACAAATCTTTAAAGTCATTTACATTGATTTATATGAAAATTGTTTTTTTCATTGTTATCTAAACATAGCCTGTGACTGTTAGCAAGCTATGAGTTGAAATAAATGTGGGTTTAGATGAGATAGAATGGGGTGGGGGTTACCTCATAGATATGTTTAACTGATTTAGTATTTTATATCTTGCAGTCTTTAATCCTACACTGTTTATTTATTCACAAAATATTATAACTTATCATTATTTATGGACTAAAATTAGATTCACTATATAAAACTTCACATGCAAAAGTAGATATGTCAATTTTGTATTAATTTGTATTTATGGAAACATTTTAAATTAAATTATTCTGATTTCTGGATTAGATTTTTTATTTTTCCATCTTGTTCTTTAAATTTATTTTAGAAGTTATTATAAAGTCTTAACTATTTGGCAACACATTTGCCTTATTTTTAAAAATAAAAGTAAAAATTTTACATCTTTAAATTTTGATTTGATGTTCACAATTATTTGCAATCCTTTCCCATTTTTATAGAAGTAAATGCAATTTACATACAATGATAGTTCACATTAATATTCTTATTGTTTGTAAATTCTTTAGCAAATATAAATTTGAATAGCTCACAATTGGAATAGATTTAATAATTAATACTAAAGTAAAAATAGTTAGTTACTCGAAGAGAAGATATGTGTATATTATGAATTTATATTTTAGTTTGGATAGTTGAGAATAATTATTTTAAATATATTGATAACTTTTCACATGGAAAGACAGACTTGCATTCTGTTTAACAAGTTATCTTTATTATAGAAAAAATATATTACAAAGATAAATAAAACTATTAAATTAAATAACAATCTTTTACTTATCTTAATGTCCTTTGGGATGCTATTTATGTGTTACATATACAAGTAGTTAGTCAGGTTGCTGGATAAAATAAGTAACAATAATATTTCTTAATTATTTGTATATTAAATTTATAGAAAAAGAATGTTAGAATTGAGTAAAATTAAATAAAAAAATGTAAATACATTTTATTATAGTGTTGTAATTAATTGTTTCAACTCATTTATTATTTTATACAGCGAGCTTTTGTTTTATCATTTTTTAATAGGAGCAAAGAAAATATATGATAGATATGGAAAATAATAGTAGCAGAAATCTTTAAAATAATAGATAAAAACAATTTAATGGATATTCAGTAAAATATGCAATAAAACACATTATGATTGTTTAATGGCAACATTTTCAAAAAAGATTTACAAAGTTATCGGCAGGTTGAAAAATTTGCAAAAAAATGTCATGTTTAAGATCCATGTACAAAGTATTTTGATCAGATCACAAGATTACAAAGTTATTAGCAGATTGATACAAATGTGAAAAGGCACAGCAGATCTAATATATGCTCCATGTTGCAGGACTAATACTAAAGTATCTACTACAATTTTTAACAATACAGCCAATAAAATTATTGATTGCACACTTCAGCCGTACTATATATACAGACATACACATTGTGCAAGCAATATATAGAATGTTTTGACTTATAATATCCAAGATGCCATTATATTTTAATCATTTTTTTAATAGACAGCAAATCATATTCATCAAAACAATGTAGATTATCCAACCAACTTTATTCTTCATCTAATAATAACTAGACATTCATGGATGATTACGTGTTAGTTAAAGATCAGGTAGATGAAATTTTTTAAATTTTCTTGAGACTTTTTTATCTCTGAAAAAAATCTTTAAGCTACATTCTAGATTTGAATCTTTAGTTATGGATATAACATGAAGCCTTGTAATTAATTCTGTAAGCAGTTTTATACATAAGACATCTTTTTGCTGTTATGGTCATTTTGATAATGGGCTGGTAAAATAAAAACTCTCATTAAATCTGCAAGCCAATATATTCTAGACTGCATGTTTTGAGTCCAAGATGATATACATTTTGTGATAGAACATGTAGACAATTTATTATATAATTGTAATTGTATGATTAACTGCTTGATGTTTTTGGGATATTTTGAGCAATTAAATGGTAGGATGATCACAACAATTTCAGTTAACCAAATTGAGATATTTAGTTTATTCTGCTGAGAATCCAGGAACCTTTAATTTTTGATTCAGCTACTCTATCCCTGCACCTAACTTTATAGGCATTATATATATATAAAATAAATAAAAATATCCATTAATTAAAAACAATATTGTAATTATAATTGAAATAATATTTTTAACGGTTTATAAATAATTACAAACAATCTTAAAATCCGCAGAAGTACTTTCGGTTACTTTCTAACCTGCCTCATGGCAGTTGAGGCAGGTTAGAAAGTAACCGAAAGTACTTCTGCGGATTTTAAGATTGTTTGTAATTATTTATAAATCGTTAAAAATATTATTTCAATTATAATTATATATGTATTGTAACCAGACTCTGGTTTCCATCCCCTCTGATGGTTAATTTATTTCTTGATGAGCATATTGTAGGAAAAAAAGAATGATTAGTGTTAACCAATGCTGATGTTACTCCCCCCTCCCCTACAACAATATAGTCAGGATAGTGCTGAGAATATACTTTGGAACATCATGAACACAATATATCCAAGCAGCCCTGCTCAATTATTCACCTACCATTAACATGTAAAGCACAAATTCACGCATCACTACAATCCCACTCAAGAACTTTTTTCATCAGCTATTTCCGTAAAGGGTCATAACAACCTTATATTTGATTTGTTATTTTTGAAGATGGGGTGACGATTTATTATTTGCCTGCCTGCATCCAACACCATCATGGGCAGGAACCTCATTACAGAACACAAGTTTGCACTGCAATGGAGCACCATAAGGACTATCTCTCAGTTTAAGTGCAAAACAACTTGCTACCCAGAGGGCATATTGAGAGAAAAAAATGACCAAAGGAATGTTTGGCTATGTGGAATACCTTGCTCATTTACATTATGATTCTTATAGGCTCCACAGCCCTGACACAGTTCTGTACCTAGCAGACAATTCAGTATTCTATTGATAGAAAGACCAGCTCCTCTGAGGGGCTTATTTGAAAAAAGTTTAAACCTTAGGTAGGTATAGTGCCCATTGGAGCATCATGAGCACACCGCATTTCTATGTGTATAAAAATATCACCATCCACTATCAGCACTGAAGGCAAAGCTATAATGTTTGTAGTAATATGGCATACTATATTTCTGAAAAAGGTCTCATGACTGAGCATTATATGTTTCCTTGATTGGAAGTATAACTGTATTCTGCTTTGGGAGACTTAGGTATCAGTTCTCTGATGCTAACTCTATTGTATGATGATATATTCTTAGTTTGTCCAATTATTTGTATTCTATCATGGGATGAAGAACCATATTTCAGGTGTATATTTCCTTTGGTTAATGTTTGATCCACTTCCAGATCTTCTCACTATTTGGGTTCTGGCAGGACTATTTATGCTACTCATTGAATTTCTCTTCTTTTTCCATGGTGATAATTTATTTCTTCTATTATGATACCATGGTGGTGCATCATGTTTACTGTATCATTGGGGAGATATTTTTCTTTTATACCTGAGAGCACTTATTCTCAGTCCACCATTCCTCCTATATGGGGTTTAGTTTGGCAGTGTGGATCCCCCTTTGTTTATTGCTGAGGTACCACAATTGTCATATGCTTTCAACCGCTCAGCAACCTGCTCAATCATTCAATGATCCATTCCAATCAGCACCCTTTCAATGCAGATGGAAAAACTATATTGGATCATCCAAATGATTAGGAATTCCATCAGTGAATCTGCTGTCAAGGCTCTTAATTTGACCACTTGTTTTCTGAAGAAGTGAGTATAAGTTTCACCAGGTGGACTTTTTTCCTGCAACACCTTATACTTGTGCCTTCCTGACAATCATCATTCCAATAGCAGTCCATGAGTGCTTTTTTAAAGTCATTGAAATTGTTGGGCTGAGTAAATAGTGACTCCCACATGCTTGAGCTGCACTCTGTAAATGACTGTAAGCTATTGCCAGTTTTGCCTCTTCTGTCATGGCATTAATGCTGAAGTACCTCTCTAAACTTTTCAGGTACTCAATAGGCAGTTCATTAGAGCCCTCTGCAAATGTCCATATTTTAAGGAACTGTTTTACAATCCCTGGCATGTAGTTGGTTACTGGCACTTCTTGGAATAATTTTTTGTGGAATTTTTTTTCTACATTTTGTTTTGGGACTATTTCTGTCTCTTCATTTGCTTGACCCCTGTCAGGCATATTATGTTGCTCTGGCAGCATATGGCTGCGTTTTATTTACAGTTCTTTTATTTGGATGGTTAAGCTATCCACTTGCTTCTGCATGATACCTGGATTCTTTCTATCATCATATCCATGCCTTCACAAATTTGGGCCATCTTGACCTCTTGTTCATTCAGAGACTCTTTGTCTTCCTTCAAGATCTCTTCTTTAACTCTCAATATTTGATCAGTAATCTGACTAATTATTTGGTTAATTTTTTTCATTTTGACTTCCAATTGCTTCTATAATTTGTTTCTCTAATCTTTGGTTTGCTTCCTCAATCTGCTTTCTATCATCTTCTCTTTGTTGGTCTCATCTTTTGTTATCCTCTACTCTTTGTTGGACTTTTTTTATTATCTCTTCTCTTTCTTGGGCTCTTTTTATTATGCTTGTCTGTTGGTCTCTCTTTTTATTCACTTCTCTTTGTTGGTCTCTTTTTTTATTATCTTTGTTGGTCTCTTTTTTATTATCTTTTTCTCTTCATTGGTTTCTCTGTTTATTCTCTTCTCTTTATTTATTATCATCTTCTCTTTGTTGGTCTCTCTTTATTATCTTTAAACATTTCTAGTAGCTGGATTAACATGGACACATCCTCTACTTTATGGGTTCCTTCTAGCATTTGTTTTTCATTAGGAAAGTTCTCTACTTCCATGTTCATCATTTTTGTCCTTGCTCTAGTTATCATCTATATTTTATTAATTTGTGATTTACTTCTTTCTTGTGATATTTGATTCTTTGACAATTTTATTATTGATTTCTTTTTATCTACTTTAGTAAGCTTCTCTCTACCTCCACACCATGATTCATCTTCATGTACCATTCATTTTATTTAGCTATCTCAATTTCCCCATATTCATTTCATTTCACATTCTTACACTATGTGCACTGTTCTATTTGTTTTTTCCTTCTAGCCTTTTATACCTATGGGTAGACTAGCTAGATTGGGCCACATAATTAGGGTGGTAAATGTAACCAGACTCGGGTTTCCATCCCCTCTGATGATTGATTTTCTGATGAGCATATTGTAGGAAGAAAAGAATTATCCAATGCTGATGTTACCCCCCTACAACAATATTTCCTGCTCATCAGAGGGTATATCATTAAGGAGACTGAGAACATCTAGAAAATTATGTTTGATTTCCCAAATGGCACCACTAGAGTTCCAGCTCACTAAAACCTTACCCAGATCAGGTTATGCCAAACATAGCTCAGGAAACATGAAATTCCTGTGAACAAGTACACTAGAAAATAGATGACATGAAATGAAACTGATAAGATATATTATTTTATATACCCATAATTTATTTAAATAACAGTATTTGAATAACACTCCTCCTAATAGTTCATTGCAGTTCTGGTTCCATAGATCAGTTAGTCCATTTCATCAGTAACTTCTCTGATGCTTGATCCCATTATTCATGATCACACAGTGTCCATTTATCTTCTATAATCCTGTTCTGCCAGCATTCACATAGTAGGGATTTATTTAGATATCCATGTGTACATTACAGATACCCACCCCCTTATCTTTTTTTAAGTTTAAATCCTCCTTGCTGTGAATTTATATTCTCATATGCACATGTATATATAATTCATAGACATGTCTATTAATTCCATATTGCAATATACTCTTAGGTGAATTTGATTTATATTTGGATTAATCCTTTTTATCTAATCATTCAGTAGCCAATTATATTTGAATATATTCAGGTATTTAATTCATGTAAGTAGACACATATTTAATTCATGTATATAAACACAATGTATATAGACACATATTTAATTCATGTATGTAGATGTATATTTCATTTATGTATATAGATGCATATTTAATTTCTATATGTATACACATTTCAATTCATGTATGTACACACATATTTAATTCCTGTATGTAGATGCATGTTCATATAGAATAGTAACTCTTTCTTGGTTAAACATAATGCATTTACACAAATCTGAGTATGTCTATTTTAAATTAAATTCTTACATTATAATTTCTATACTTCATTTAGCAAGATGAACTTTAACAATTTGACATATATTTCTTATACTCTTTATTATAGAGCTTAACTTCAAATCAATGTTATAAATTTTATCACTTTAAAAAAAAAATCAGTGAATTCATTATTGCATTTCACCATTTTTGTCAATGTATTTCAATTTACTTTTTTAAAATTTATTTTAATAACAATAATGGCAATTATAACATTTTATCATTTTGTTGTATTAATCATTTTAAATAACCACATTTCATTTTATCTTTTAAATAACAATAATGGCAATTATATTCTATAAGAAATTATTTTGGTATTTAATATTTTATCATTTTAAATAACTATGTTTCATTTTATCTTTCCGAAATGCTTTTCTTACAGCATTTTCGTAAATAACTTTAAATATTTCAAATGTTATCTTGAGTTTTCTTACCTTTAAATTTATCTGTTGGTGATTCACCACTGTTAAATCTTCACATTAAAAAGGGATTTGTCTTAGAACTGAATGGTATGTATTTTTTTTTTGGTGGTCATTTAGGCATGTTTTTTCAACTTCATGACTTCTTCATGAGAGGGAGGGAGCTATTCTTATTAGCCAGATATTCTAGCATTTTTCATATTGATAATTTGCTACTTCTTATTGCAGTTTTACAGTAACTATGGGTTTCTCCTACTACACATTTTTGATTAATGGCTATGGCAGCTCCAAACTTACTTGGTCTGATAATTTAAACTCTTTGCTGTAGACTGACTAATACTGAACTTCTATTTACTGCAAAGCAACTTGTTATGATCAATCAACTGCAACTTCTCAAATTGATCGATTGCTCACTTTTCATATACTCCAACTTCCCATGATTTTTAACATCTTTGTTTTCTCACCCACACTGACCAACATGTTTTTCAAAAATATGTTGACTTGTTTTGCCTAAGGTAAGAAAGTGATGTTATCTTTTTTTAATGAACTAATTGCAGCATTTCTATATTGTAATTCATAAACATTCAGCTCTAACAAAAAAAAAATTATATTGGTAACATTTGAAAGCACAGATTTTTAATGATAAAAATTCATTGATTACATGAGTCATTTAATTTCTAATTGTACATTTTAAATATTGATTTTTCTCTTCTTTTTATTTAGAGAACTTAAATTTATACATTTTGTTTTTAAAACTTGAGTCAGTTTTCTTATTTAAATCAAACCATTTTAAAATGGAAAGGGTGGGGGGGATAACTTCAGAATATATGTAACAACGTGTCTGTTTCAATATATACCTTGTATATAATAATCACAGTTCCAAATGTACTTGTAATCCAATGAAAGCAGAATAATTTTTATGACTTGTCAAGTGTAAATATGTATATTCATTTTCATTGTCAGAAAACTATGTATAAAATAGTTATTGCTTATTTTTGTAGCTTCAGTTTTAGATTTAGTTTTTGATAAATTCTGGAACAAATGCGAATTTCAAATTTAAGCCAGATATAAATGCAGTGACCATTTTGTTCTTAAACTTTATGACAATGAAAGTAAGTCTATATATTTATATTTGTCAGTTCTCAAAATTTATCTGTCTTCATTCAAATATATGTGTGTGTTAATGCATCTGTCCATACATATGTATTCAATATTTGACATATTTGTTAATTTTCTAATGGCATTCAATGGTTAACTTTAAATATTATTTTTATCATATTTTCTGTATTATAGTATCACCAGTCTAACTTCATATAGGCATTATATCATTATGCAAATTAGGTAACATTCTACCTTTCATTTGCTTTTGTTTTTACAAATACACCCAATTTATTTTTAAGTATACATATATTTTATTGAAAAAAAATCATAGAATATTTGCAACAGCTATTTATCCACATTTCTCAGATGATCTAAAATGAAAGCATTTTATTTTTAATATCATGTAACTATAGACAATGACATTAAAGAATGGTATGCAGATAACTTAAATTCACTCAGCATTTTATAAAGAGCTAGTGAAAAATGTATCATATATGTAGAGGCATTGATTTCACGATTTTGATGGTGATAATATATAAGTAAAAAAGTCAAATAGTCTTTATATAACTTAGAATAAGTCTCATTCTTGTTTTGCTCATTAATGAAGAATAACTAGTTACCCATCAAGTAACCAATATTGGCTGATTAACTGCTTTGGCTAGGAACAGGCTGCCTGAAAAAAAAATCCTAAGTCTAAGAATAATTTAAAATTTTACCCATTCAGGATTCAAACTCTGGTTATCACTATAACAAGAAGCCTTTCTGATGATATATAAATCACTTCATCAGTGCATTAAACTGGAATAATATATCATAATATACATCACCTCTCAGAAAATACAAAATGTCTGTGTAAATTTTTGTTTCAGAATTTTTATGAACTTAATTTATGATGGATATATGAAAATATAACAAAAAATATTTATTATAAAGTGATAAAATTTATTTGAGATTAAATAAATAATGAATTGAATAAGTTATACATGATTTTAAGGAGGGGCAGTCGTAAAAGCTAAAGATTTTTGGATCGTAGCTCAATCGGGTACTTGGAATACACTTATATATATACGGCATCTGAAGGGCAAAAAAAAGAGTTAAATATATATTACGAAACTATTATTTTTTTCTTAACTCTTTTTGTTAAACATATGCTAATAATGTTACACAATGACAAAAGCAAACAGTTCTTTTCCTTCACAAAATGTAAATATTTAAAATAATAGTTAGCTATTTATTTTTTCGAATTTACACATTGTAAATATTTTAAAGATTATATTGTAGTTAAGGTTACACACTAGAAAAGCAGAAAGGTTAAACACATATCTGAAAGCAAATTGAATGAATATTCATTTACAGTCACATAAACTCCATATAGTAGTTACAAATGTCATGCTTGCATTGCATCTATCTATTCTATAAACATATACACATATAACATCTATTTAAATATTTTTATTATTTCCAAAACATCTAAATAGTATATATATATAATTACATATGTAAATTGAAATTTAAAAATACTCCTAAATAAAAATGCTTTTCATTAATTTATTTTTTGCTGGACTAAGATGAATGATAGCAAAGTAATGATTAAGGATTAGAGGCAGCCAAAAATTGAAGCCCATCATAGCTTGTCATGAATTATATACAAGTTTAATTATTTTTATCTCTTTGAAATATATATAGAATTAAAACCATCACATTAATCCATTTAATCTTTATAGTATTATCATTTAGGAATATAGAATTAAAATTGAGAATTTCACTTTTAGATAACTGTATATTAAAGAAATTCCTTGTAAGTAAACAAACTTGCATAGATGGAAAATCTGATCACAATGTTTGAAACATTCAAGTTCGATTGTTGCAGAGTGAAACTTTTATCTAATTATATACTGTAAGCATATAGTTTACTTTAATTTTTTTTTTTAATAGGCTAGTTGTTTCATGATTAAATTATAAATTAAGTAAGATATGCCATGATTTCAATCAAAAACCAGCTCAACATATGATACTGATAGTAAAGATAGAATTCCACTTAGTCTATTAATCTATTATGATTTAGTAACTACTATCATCTGGACATACAATCAAACTTAGTAATTATTTTAGTTTATTATTACTTATTTTTATTTAAGTAATATTTTTCCTTTGATCTTGAATACACATATATGAAAAAGTAAAATAATAAACAGAGTATGGGTGAATAAATTATTAAATATATAGACACATCTATATTTAAAGATATTTACCAGGATAAAGAAGGATCAGGTTATGGTTGTCCATCTCCTGTAAAAAAAAAAAAAATGCCTGCATTTGAATTAAGCCAAATAAACTAGGAAATTTTTTTCAATAAGCTGAGAATTTTTTTTAGTATCAAGCAATAGCTAACCTAGCTAATGACCTAAAATTGGTCAGTAAATGGAAAGTTAGCTAATTTTTTTTGTTGCTATAGAGTATAATAAGAATAGGAAAAATATTAAAGTCAGTATCACCAGAAGTTAACAAACCTATTAAGTGCATTTTGTCTATCACTGTTGGGAAGGCTTTTGCCATGAAATTGGTTGTATTATTTTATCTAAGTAATTAACTTTTAAATTAAGCCTAACTTAATTGATATTTGAACTTTAAAAAAATATGACAATTGGGAGGGTGTGTATCTTATCTCCAAAATTAATTAATATATAAATTGGAAAAAAAGAGTCTTATTTAAATTGTATTATGTATACAGAAATGTTAAAGGTAATGTTTACAAGTTTTCAGCAGCATAAGGGTTTTAAAGTCATAGCATCATGAGAATAGGAGGTAAGAAGTGTGTTAAATTATTTTTTTCAGAAAAATCGTTAATCAGATTGAATCAAATGTATCGGATTTCTTATATATAAACATTTTTTTATTATTATTCAACTTTTAGTTAATATTTTAATATTTTAAAAACTTGAAGAAAAATAAGTATTTTATACATTTTTTCTTTTATTTTACTATTTTCAGTTTGAACCCAGTCATCATGAGAATTTTATGAAGTTATCAATAATATCAGCAGTTACTGTATTAATTGAAATGCATGTTTAGGCAATTATATTTTTTTTCTTTAATTACTTGCATGACAATTTTAACATCAACCTTTTTTTGTTTGTATTCATTTTTTTTTTTTGTTCTCTATTATTTATTTTCTTTTTTTTTCCTGAAGTTGCTATGAATCACAGATATTTATGAGTTTTACTAATGATAATGATTATTATTAGTTTTGATAATATACTTTCTTTTTTTACTCTGAATATGAAAATGACATGATCCAATACTGTTTCTCATCACGTGATCTGTAGGATAGAGATTTTTTCATTTTAATTAAAACAGTACTTCTTTTTTATTTTTTTTTACCAATACTTGTCACTAAAATGAAAATATGTGTGGAGTTTACAATATATCCATGATCTTTTGAAGTTATGGATGGAGCTTACATTATATCTGTCAAACTGTTTTGTTGGTTGTTTAAATTATTAAGTAGATCTAAGTAATAAATAGCCCAAAGTAAATTTAATTGGAATATTTTTATTTTAATATATGTATATTTGCATACATAACTATATTTGCAATGTAGTAATATCTTACCACTTATACTTTTATAACATAGGTTTGAATTCATACTAGGTAATACTTGAAATTTTTTTCTGTTTTTAATCAGACATAGAATTCTTTTTTTCAGATAGCTGTTTCATAGTTGAACCAATTAATAAAGGAATATCAGGCTATTTTATGGTTCAAGGATAAAACAAGAATGAAAAATATCTATATCCTCACAGCTGACAATTAATAAATTTAATGAATAATGTTTAATTTCAATTTTACTTTTCAAGGGTCTGTTGGATATGCCCTTTCTCTCCAATTTGGGAAATCTAAAAGCTGTTTTATCAACAGTTAAACATACAAAGTTTCTGAGAGGTGAATGATGGGAGAGAATTTCATTGAGATCTTTAAAGGATCAGATTGTATCAACTACTGTGACGATACATACAAATTACCTTCTATTTGGAATTTTTTTAAAAAATTCATTATTCTAAATAATTTGTCATAATTATTATTTCTATTTTCTATTAATAGAATGTTCATTATTGCTATATATCAGTGTTTACAGCGCCTCTACAATGATTTTATATTTGTTACCCAGTTGATAATTAATGTGTTTGTTTATATAGAGTATATTTTACATGGATGTACCTGATAATATTTCACTTATATATATATTTTTATTTTTCTGAGTTTAAAATATTATTTGTCAATATAATTAGTTTTTTACTTCAAGAGTAAATATTTAGCCATAAAATATGTTTGTATAATTATAGTATTTGCTTTATAAGCATATGTCTAGCATGTGCTAATTTTTTATGATAATATTACAGATGGTGAATTACAATTTTTAGATATTAAAAAATTGATTAATGGAATATGAAGCCATATTAATAGTTGGATTAATTTACAATGATTGAGTAATTTGCTTTATTGAAATATTATTTTGTTAAATTAAGGTTTTGATTGCAGACATCTGTTGGGAAAAAAAAAATCTTACTTTGAAAAAATTTCTTGATTTTGAATTGAAGGAGGAGGAAATATTCACTAGTTGAACATTTAACAGTTTTAATATTAAGTTTTCGCAATTCAATTACCCCAGGGTAAGGAGGTGAGATTTAAAACGGTTTATTTTCATAAGCAGAAAATAAGTCATTAAAAAGCATATTAATTCAGTATTGTTATTTTTTAATAATAAAAAAAGTGAATTTTATTTAGAAATAAGTAATGTTTTGGAAGAAACTAAGTATATGAGAAAGTAAACTTTTTTTTTAATGAAAATTATGGATAAATATTGTATATAGGATTAAGATATATATAAAAGATGATGATCTGAGCTAACTAATGAATGCTGGTTTAGCAAAAAATACATCTTAAAGGTCATTTGTCTTACTGTATTTTTATTCATATGTTTTAAAAAGAATGTGTGATGGTGTGGTGGTTTTATAATACATTTGAAAAAGAAACAATTTTTATTAAAATATAATAAAGCTGATAGGTTTGCATTGTGTTTGGGACTTTATTTTAAAAGAGATTAGTTATTAATATGAATAACATAAATACTAAGTAAGGAGTGATTGCATCCACATATAAAGACTACATGATTCAAATTTTGTTTTATAGTTTAAAAAAATAAAGATTACTTATGCAGATAGATATAACTTAAATAGAGGATAACTCTTTGCTTCTTATGTATGCATTTTATATTTTAAAAATCAAATATATATTTAAATAGTTTATTTTAATTTGAATCAAACATTAGAATAGTTTATGTTAAAAAAAAGTTTTAAGTAACTTGAATTAGTTTATGTATTCCAAATAGTCACTAGAATCTCTTACAAACTACTATAATTGAAAATTATTGATGATATATAAATTGCATTCTAAATTCTATATCCAATAGGTCTATGTAACAACTTGCTAATATATATTCATATATGACATTTAGTTAAAAGTTGAATGTGAGATGCATGTGTTTATGTGAAATAAAACTTTCCATTTGCTGTTTTTATATGTTATTAACAATAATAAGCTTTTTTTAAATTGACAAAATTTTCATTTTATTTTATACATATATTCTTAAAATAAATCAAAATCTGTTTCAGATTATTGAATAGTTTCAGATGCCCCCCCCCCCCAATTCATCTAGAGTAGAAACTTCCAATGTTTTTCCATTTATGTACCCCTTTGTAACCTTCATATTAGTAACATATTTGTAGTTAACATAACTGTTGTTATCTATAATTTGTATGTTCTAACTGTAGATAAATAGTCCAATAATAATATTAAAAGCAATAAAATGAGAAGATAAATAGATAGTGCATATACATTTTCATTCAAAGCTCAAAAGAGATTACAAATTCAAGAAAATACACCTCAAATTATGTACATCTATACCATTATGCAGTTTACACCCATGTAGATATACATACCACTGGTTGGGAATCACTGTTCTGAAAGATCGATATTTTTAATATTTAAGATCATTCTCAAAAATGTATATAAATATTGTCACTTCTTTGTTCTAAGAATTTTATTTTTAAATATAAATAACATAAATTTAATTACTTGTTAACGGTATTATTCATTACTTATATATAATTTTTAAAGCTAGTATTTTTATATTTAACAATTAATATAGGAATCCCATAATATACTCATAGCATACCACCATTTAGAATATATTTTATTAAGAGACTTTATATATTTATTGGGAAAAAAACATAGATTTAAAAGAATAATTGTCTATAATTCAGTAACTTCTAAATAATTAAGATTTGGATGCAAAATTTGAAATATTTTTTTTATTTTTGGAGATTTGAATAAAGCATATTCTTCAAAAATTGGAAGTAGATCTTATTGTTCAAGCACCTATTTGATAACGTACATCCAAGAATATTCAGCATGAATGTTACTCCAGCACCATAATCTCTGAACTCTACTTTCATTCTCATTTTTATGAGCTATCAGTATATCAACCTTTTCTCAACCTGTTTGTAGAACCTCAAAAGATTTATTTACTTATCATCTTCTGTTTGATGTATGAGTCATCTATTTTGAGTATCATTTATCAAAGGAAACATTTATAGAGATCCATCTATTATTGGCAAAGTTTTTTTTCTTTCCAGAATAATTTTGCATTCATTTGAAATATTGAGCACATTTATTGTAAGCATATATTTATTTTTTTCAATTTAAGGAGACTCTTGCTTTGAGTTTAATTAATGTTGTATACTTTTTATTTTGTTGCCTTGAGTTCTTTAAGTCAATTGAGCACATACTTTAGTGGAAACATTTCCCTGATGTCAATAAATGTAAAATTATCTAGGGTATTTATATAAATGACAGGATATATATATATATTTAAATAGTAAATTCTTAAAAAAAATTTTTTTTACTTTATTATTAATTTTATAAATGCTAATTTTTTTTTTTCAAATTTCACATTTTTTATGATGAGAAATTATGTAATAATTATTTGGATAAAATGTCATTTAAGCAAAGTTATCAAAATCGTTTTGTAGTCTATAGCAGGGGTGGACAACAAGTTGATCATGATCCATTGGTCAATCGCAAAGCCAATTTTGGTCGATTACTAGACCAATCTGGCAAGAGCTGTCAGGTATGAGTGAAACAAATTAAGGATGTGATCCACCAGTCTATTGCAAAGTCAATTTTGGTCGATCACTAGGCTAATCTGGCAAGATCTGTCAGATAATGAGTGAAACAAATTAAGTCAAGATTTTCAAGTTTTTTTTTTTGTTTTTGTTCTAATTTTTTTTCCAATAATATATAGGAGAAGTCCACTAAGTCGTATCATTATTGAAAATAATATTTTTAATCTTGACTTAATGTAGCTAATTTGAATTAATAAATATTGTTAATAATTAATTACTCATGTTGCTTTAATTTCCCCGGACATGAGTTAATTATTTTTTTACTAGGTAGATATATAAAAATAGTAAGTCTTTCACATCTCCCTCCACTTAGACTACAGCTATGACAACACATTTTTAAAATAAAAAGTAGATCTTATGAACACAAAAGTTGGCCACCCCTGGTCTATAGCTCTAAAATGAAAAAAAAAAGGTAGTATACAATTGATTAGAATGCACATATTTTTTTAAAAAAGGAATTTTAATTAAAAAAGAAAATCTATCTGAAAATAAATAATTGCAATATTTCTCAATCTTTTATTTTATTTTATCATAGACCATTGAAAACTCAAGACAATTTTTTAAGGAATGACAATATAAATTATAAATAAATTGAATTTTTTATGAGCGTAAAATGTATTTATCTATATTTTATTCAGCATGTTATACATTTTAATTTATTAAATATATAATAATAATTAATAAATACATATATTTAACATATAATGAGGTTTTTGTTCAATGTTTATCTGTTGAAACTAGGTGAAGACATGAACTTATGAATTTTTTTTCCATAATCAGTATTTCTGAGAATTTTATTTTCCATAAATAAATTATCTACTATTAGGTTGAATTATAAAGGTACCTGACATGAATTATTAGATAAATGAGAATGCATGTTGGATAAGAAGAATATCATGGATCATTGATGTGCATAAGATCTCAGAACATACCACCACCAATTAGCTGTCAGAAATTATACAAATAGAATCTGTAATAACTATTACATAACTTTTAGTTAGCACAATGTTGCCAATCACAATGATGCCCAACAAGTAGGAGGCTTATAGGTTTGAGTGCAGAAAATCCTGGCTAATCCTATATGGATTTGCTGTCTGATACTATTATGTTTTTAGATAGAGGAATACATTGAATATTTTGCTCTGCTGAGACAAAATTTCTGATCCAAATATACAAAAATTAAAATATATTATTATTTTTTTTGTATATGTTTTTGCAGATAAGTTGAGAAATATTTAGTGAATATTTGAGCTAAATGAAAAAATTAAAGAAAATGCTTTTTGACAAAAGAAAATCACATAGTTTTTGGTATTATTTATGTTAACCATATTTGAACAGCTTGTTGCATTGTAAAGGGCTTTTCCAACAGATTCTTGTAGTATAATTGTAAAAGAGAAGCAGGTTCATTAGGAATGTCATCTCTGGGTGTTGGGGTTTCTTGTTTTATATTTCCAGCTAAGAATAGCTAGATATACATGTACTAAGTCTTAGTTGGATAACCAGGTTGGCTATAGTCCAGCTACTTGAAAAAACTTTCAAGTTTATTTGGCCTGAATTTGAATCCAAATTGTCTGCATGGGGGATTATCATTGGCAAAATAAAAATGGATAATAATTTTGTGTGGAAGAATTTTATTTGTAGAAATTATGTAATGTATTTTTAATTACATAAAAAAATACCAGATCTTATAGTGATAAATGGATTTATCATCTGTTTCATTAAAAGTCTATTTTTTTAAAAGAGCTATTTATATATTGTTCAAGTTTAAAGATATTTATCATATTACAATCATGATCAGATGATATCGATTAACTAAAATCCAGGATTCAGAGAAATAGTTCATAAAGAAATTTAAATATCAATGTAAGGCAAGAGTTTTTTTTAATTACTAATCTTAATAGAGTGAATCTTTTTTAAAGAAATCTTTCTATTAATGCCAAGTGTTGACAGAAACTTGATAGCTGATTTAAGAAATTTAGTAGTATCCTTAAATGATAATATTTGATCATTATTAATGATTATTTACTATTATTTGCCAGTTTTTAACATAGTTAGGGTAGAAAATTCAGCATATATAAGCTTGAGACTATTATTTCAATAAAAGAACAAATATTTTTTTATTGGAAATAAAATTAGTAGTAATAATAGTCATAGTAGTAGCAGCAAACCATTGTGAAATCTAATGAAATTAAAGATCTTAAAGTTATAAATAGTCAAAATAAGAATCACAGATCACATGACCCTATCTCTTAAGCTTGTAAATTATAAACAATGAGGATTGCCAATTCCTCAACAAGCTTTATGATAAATGCTTAGCCAAACCAGCACTTAAAATATCTGTCAGGAACCCCTCCCCAAATTCCTGACCATGGTTTCGTGCTTTGGCACTCCTCAGAGAGGTGTCAGGGTAGGTTCAGACACTAGATCTAAAAGTTATATCTTTGAATAGTAAATTATTATAGGACATATCCCCACCATCATCATGAAAAAAAGAACCACCCTGTTGGTTAATAATATATTTTTCAGAGCCATTTACTACTGTTAACATTTAAAACAACTAAAATCTTCATCATCAGCAACAATTTAGATCGTAATTATTGTTTTAATATATTTATCATTTAGAAATGTTGCTAGTCATTGAATTTCTGCCCTTAAATTGATATATAATTATGATGCTCCATATATACCTTCAAGTGGCAGAGCTATCAGGAATCAAATTGAGAGAAAGATGTATGGACTCCTGGGATTTTAGGGCCCTTTTGTTTTATATATATATTCAAAAAAATAATAGAGTATATATATTATGAACATTAAAAATGATACTTTTTTGAAATTTTATTTAGTAGCTCAACACTAGCACCAACATATATATCAAATTTTATGATTCTCATGCTGTTTATTTCTTTGACTCATTCCGTCTTTATGTATAAACCCATCATATTTATAATATAGCTTTGAAGTTTAAATATGTAATTCACTCTATCACTGCTCTAAAGCTATTTATAATAAAGGGATATAGATAGTGGCAAATTATTATTGTGACAATCAAGCGCTACCTCTTGATCACAGAATCTATTTACTTCTGAGAGTGAATTTAATATGCATTATTTTGGAGCAGAAAACATTGTGCTTTCTTATATTTTACATATAGAGGAAATCATCTTGGCAGTTTTTGAAAAATGTGTTCTAAAAAATGAGTTTTATTTTCTGTTTTAAATAATATACTTGAAATAAATTAACTTTTTTGATTAATTGTAATTTTATATTATTATTCTGAAAGGGTAAAAAAATATTCATAAATGTGTAATTAAATTATTTTAGAAAACTTTAATAAGGCAACATAATATGCAAGAACTGCTAGTCTTAGTATGCTAAATACAGATTATTTTTATGTATACATTATGCAAATAGACATCACACAAACACATAAATACTCTGATTGAGTACTTGAATTACAGAAAAAAGGAGACTTTTGTTAAAAATGCACAATTATTACTAAGCTATCAGCATTAAAATGTATGCATAATAATTTTATAAATTATTCTTATATGAATATAAATATATCAGAGATATTAGATGTATTGCCTTGTTATTACTGTATAGGAAAACTACCATTGATGACTTCGAAGGATTTTTATATTACTTTCCCACAATCCTTTAGAGCAATTCAACCTTGAAAAATTCTATCAAATAGTATATTGGGGACTATAATGATTGTAGTCAAATTTTAATTACAAAACAATGTTACTGAATTTTGTTTACTATATCTAAATATTTGAAAACCAGGCACTCTTCACAAACCTGGGAGCTTAATTGTAAGTATAGAGGATTTGAACTCAGATTTTCAAGCATCCTTCAACTATCCACACTATCTCATACAACTGATACACATGACCACACACATGTAGAAAAGAAATAATCACCAATATACGTATTTCATGCTAAACCAGCACTCATCAGAGTGACTTCAGGTCAACATGGGCATGGCAATAATATTAGCATCAGCATTGGATTTGAGTTTTCATCATCAGATTTTTAATGATATGGATGGCTGAAAAGTTGAAGGTTGGAGTGGATTGAAGCCTGTCCATTAAAGTATGAACATTTGCTATCTTAATATAAACTGAGCACTGATTATATATGTGTGTGGGAGATGATAATCTGGACCAACTGATGAGTGCTGGTTTAGCATGAAATACATATATTGGTGATTATTTATCTTTTCTACATGTGTGTGGTCATGTGTATCAGTTGTATGAGATAGTGTGGATAGTTGAAGGATGCTTGAAAATCTGAGTTCAAATCCTCTATATGTTTACTATATCTGTAAAACATTTTAGCTTTTTGTTTTATTTAACTTATTAGATAAATTGTTGGCTTTTTTACATTATTCTGAAAAGAAAAAAAAAAGCTTTTAATTATCTTTATGTTAGAAGTTCCATTATTTAATGTAATGCAATATGTAGTTACTCTACCTTCTTTTTTTTTTTTTTTTGCTTTTATTCTACTGTCTCTTTTTTTTTTACTCTTATTTTTTTTTCTCTATTTTTTTTTTAAGTTTACACTTTTCAGTTACAATTTCCCATTATTATTAGTTATATTTCAACAAATATATAACAATGAGATTGTATGCTTATGAATTAGTTTCATCTCTTATTTATATGCATAGTAATTCTGATTTTAATCTTTTTTTCCTTCTATATATTTTTTATTTTTCTATCCTGTTTTATGTTTATATGTTTAGAATATTTATTGGATGTTGAACTCAGATTCCTAATGGAGCTTATCAATCATTGTTAGTAGAATGAGAATCATTGATTATTTAAACTCAATGTGAAAGAGTTTTTTCTATTTTTGCCTATTAATCTTCATTTGAGTTTAAAGTTTCTATCTAGGCTAGAAATGATATAATAATTTTTAACCTAATAAATGATTGTTAATAATCATTCTTATAGTTATTTAAAGTAGATAAGTTACATATAGAGCTCGTAAAATTAGCTCTTAACAAGCTTTGAGAATATCCTCAACCCCAGAGCAGTTTCTGCTTCTGACATCATCAGTGAAGTGCCAGGATATTCAAGCATTAGATTAAAAATGCTAGGACAAGCCTATCACTTTATCTAATGTATAACTATTGACTAGAAAATCTGAAATTTTTAGACATCCATATGTCTTCCAATCTATCTATCTAACTCAAATAGCCATATGGGACTGAACTAAGTTCAGATACACCATATATTAATAGCTTTAGTAGCAATATAAAATCACCAAAGCCTTAATAGCAAAAAATAAATTGACAAAAAAATCAAGTCAGATGTCACATGACTTAATTTAATAAGTTTGTACTTACAAATGTTATATATAGAGCTCGCAAAATAAGCTCTTAACAAGCTTTGAAAATATCCTCAACCTCAGACCAGTTTCTGCTTCTGGAATCATCAGCGAGGTGCCAGAATATTCAAGCATTAGATTAAAAATACCAGGACAAGCCCAGCACTTTATATAATGGTTAACTATTGAGTAGAAAATCTGAAATATGGATGTCTGAAAATTACAGATTTTCTAGTCAATAGTTATACATTAAATAAAGTTCTGAGCTTGTTCTGGTATTTTTAATCTAATGCTTGAATATCCTGGCACATCACTGATGACACCAGAAGCAGAAACTGGTCTGGGATTGAGGATATTCCCAAAGCTTGTTAAGAGCTTATTTTGCGAGCTCTATATATAACTTTTGTAAATACAAACTTATTAAATTAAGTCATGTGACATATGACTTGATTTTTTTTGTCATTAAAATAGATAAAGATGTTAATGCAGAAAATTTGATGCTTGTAGATCAAGTGATAGTAGTTTGACTTACTAGTTTCTTTTTGTTTTATATTAATTAATTAATTTTTTTTTTTTTTAAGTAGTATCTTTATTATTGAAAACTAAATCATTCACATACAGAAATCAAAAATATTCACACTCTCTACATATGTACATATAATTATTTACATACATTTCTTTAAATTACCCTTCATTTTCTTCACTATATCTCTTATGCAACTGTTTTTATTTGTATTAATCTTCTTGCTTGACTTTTAAATTAGTTGATACCTTCATTTCCATATTTCACACAGTGTTGATCCTGTGCATCCCCATATCTTTTCCTTGGTAGGTATTTTAAACAGTGATCATGCATAAGTATATGTATAGATATATGATATTTAAGCTCATTTATTTATAATGATCATTATTAATATTATAAAATCTTACTTAATAGGATAGATTTGTGAGATTTCTAAAAAATTAGGTAATGCAATATTTTTTTGCATATATGTCTTTTACCTAAATAAAAAATTAAATTCAATATCTGACCATTACATGTTATTTATGGGTTTTATATGAAGCTAGTATATGCACAAAAACAAAATTTCAAGTGATTTAATAATAGAACAGAGTTAATAATAGAACAGAGTTGAATAAATAAATAATAATTAAATAAAATTATTTCTAAATTGTAAACTATTATTTTTCAAATGATAATCATAGGAAGATTTATAGTGACTTCATTAAATATTGGATAGTGTAAATAGGGCAATCATTCTCCATGTTATTAGCAATTTAAAGATCTGCCACATATCTAAAATCATGATTGATTGATTTTTTATTTGTTGAAATAAGTAAGCAGATTGGTTGATTGAAGTGATTAATTTAGATCCCATAGTGACAAATTATGGTTAACCTGCTTTGGATTACTTATTGAAAATTTAAGTAATTTTTTGTATTTCTATCTATTTTTTTAGCAGATGTTACTGAACTTCTATAAAGATAGCTTAGTTTTTTTTTTTTGTCTGTGAATATTGACAAATTATAATAAATAATATCCTATATGATTTAACAGAGTGACAGATTCAGAGTTTAAAGTTCCGAGGTTAATTTTCAACTGACTAACTTAACTAAAAATAAAATGGTTTGATTAACTGAATGTTCAATCAGTTATTAAGATGATTAAATGTCACAAGCTTTCCTGAGCAATTTCCTATACAATTTTATATTGTAATGAAATCATTTGAGATAAGTAAGATATTAATATTAATAAAAAATATTTTCTCATTTATAGCAAATACATGCTTAATTAGATTAGTCCAGAACTTTAGCTTAATTATATTATCCTCTTTTAATCATATTATGAGGTAATCTAATTTAATAGACAAATGTGTTCAGAAATATTAATTGTGAAGGAAAAGGATGATCAGAAATAAAATCATTTCTATAATCACAATAATAAAGATATTACATTCAAATATCAGCCTTTCAAGCTAATTGTGCATACGCTTTTGCGAGTGTTGATAATAATAAATGAATACTTTCCTCTTAGCTTGAAAGGCTGATATTTGAATGTAATACAATTGTAAACATGCGTTATATAAAAATAAATGCTTATTTACAAATAATAAAGATAGTGTAACTCTGAATAGTGTGAGCAATGTTATTCATATGATTACCAGGTATTTTTTTCAAAGATTTTTAATAATAATAATACTGATCAAAATTAAACAGGCAAAACTCTTCATACAGTAGTGCCAACCAGAGTAATCAATGGTTTCCAGAAGGCTTATGCATAAAATCCACATCTAGTGCCTACTCATCCAATATCCCCAGACTAGTTTTCTGGCTTGTGAGTACTCTGGTTGGCACAGAGTGGCACTACTGTATGGATAGTTTTGCCTATTTAATAACAGTTATGTGCTAGTATAAGTGATGGTGATCATATAATGATCAAAATATATTTTAATATCTCAAAAAGCAGAAGATAAATCATTTTTGCACAGATTAGAAAAATAAATAAATTTGGAATATTAGCATGAAGGAAACTATTTGGCATAACAAGGGAGAATTGTAATTTCATCTAGAAGTTGCCTATATATTTATAAATTAAGTTATATAGTAATAATTAATATATTGAAAATACTATTAAACATTTTTATATGTTTAATTCCAAAATATCAACTAATAATTATTTCTTTTTTTAGCGCTGCCTCCAGTTTCGTCTGAGTGAACCTGTTTCTCAGATCAAGCAAACTGTTCTAACTAGCCTGAGTAAGGTAAGCAAAATTTACATTATTAAATAGGATTTCGTAATTATATATATATATATTGAAAAAAAAAATCAAAGTTATTTTTAATTGTGCTGTTAAAAAAATTAATAAAAGATACTGCAGGAGGAACTTTTAATCTGCCATTCATTTATTAAATTGGGAAGGACAATTAACAACTATGTACATATAAACAATAATAGAGAAGACCACTAAAGAGAAAAAAACAACGTAATTTCTTAATATACATCTCTAGTGTATATTTTATATATGCTCATAGTATAGTTTTAATAAATTATTTCATACATAGGTCTTTAGTAATTGTTGCATAATTTTAAAATTATTTATTATTGTTTATCATTGCAATCTTTGGTATCTATAAACATATTAGATCCTATGTAAAGGTGGATTTCCACCTTTATTGTTTAAAGAAGTTTGTCTTGATAACATATTGAGATTGTTGACTGATATTGTTTAAATGTTGACTGCTTTCCTAGACTTATCTTAATAATTATATATATAGAGAGAGAGTATAGGCATTGTGCATATTCGACCAGGCAAGAAACAAGAAAAAAAAACTGCATGTAGTACATTGTTTTCACAATAGTGTTTCATTTAATAACTTTAATGTCAAATTTCAATGCACATTTCTAAACTTGATTTTTTTTTCATTTCTCCATTATGATTTTTTTTGTTAGCATTGTATTATATTCAAACTTAATATTATATTTGATAATGAATTAGTTGTAGGATTTTTTTTTTTTAGGCTACCAAAAAATTCAGCTAATCATCTAATATTAATTGATAAAAAGTTTTTAATTAGAAGATTAAATAAGAATGAAAAACTGTCCATCTTTTATCACTTAACAAATGACAATTCTAATGAATGATGTCTTCAACCTTCATTCTTAAATTATGGGAGAATTATTGGAAAAGTCTTTGCCTTGCATAGAGTTATCTAAATACTATTAAACATTTTATCATACAAATAACTTATACGATTAGTACATTTTCTTTGTGAATCAATTCTACCATATATACTAATAGAGAGCAAACATATATAGTCTCAATTGTTATATTTGTAGTTATGCATTGACTATTTCAATGATCTATTTGAAATTGTTAACTATTTTTAAAAAATCCATACTTTTTTTATACTTTTTTAAATACATTGATCTGTTTAATATTAACACAAAGGTTAGTATTGAATGATGTTGTATTCCTTTTTCAGATGTTGCTGATCTGATTAGTGATAGTTAATATGGGAATTGAATTTAAGATGACCCCCAAAACAATTTGGGATATTCTATCAAATGCTAATCAGCTATATTCAATATATTTTTCTATCAGATAAATTATATATGTTAGTTTTTATTTCTGGCTGCTGCTTTTTTATATGTCAATATTCCTACTAATATAATAGATATAGGTTTAGCAAATATAAGATAATCCTTGTTATTAATGTATTAATCTCATACTGAAATCTATATTGTGTTTAACTTTCTACCTTGAACAGTTATATATATATATTTTCTTATTTTCATTGTGTTTCTTCTATTTGCACTTTTTTTTAATGTAATATTATTAGTATCTATATTGGGTTGTGGCAATCTATAATGATGTTAACAAGAACAACAAAACATCATTTCAAATTATTCCAGAGAAAACAATCATAAACTATCAGTTATATAGACCACGATTCATACGAACAGCAGCAGTAGATGTAGACTTAATGAAATTTAAAGATAATATATGTTTAGTTGGCTGTTTTAAGAAGAAACAGTTACTAGAAAACAGTACTATGACCAATTGATATTTGATCATCATCGACAGTAATTTCCCATTACTTGACAACCACTTAACACATTATTTTCTCATTTCAATTTTAGAACTATATCTTAAATGAGCATAATAATTATAACAATATTATAGAGAGAATGCCATTTATGTTAAGATTTAAAAAGAAAAATTGTTATTATTTCATTTATAGAAGAGAAATTGCAGATGCTTATAAGTCACATGACTGTGGTAATGGATCTGTTAAGACGATCACATGGTACTTCAATACTGTTAAATGTTGTACATTATTTTGATGAATTCACTTTTTTTGACATATTAAATTGTTTTGAAAAATAAACATAGCTTGAAATAGGAAGATTCCCTGGAGAATAGGGCAATGACTGTCTCCAGTTGCAACTTTTAGTAAAGAAAAATTAGTTTGTTTGTTGTTGTTTTGTGGTTTTTTTAAATAAAAGTGAATCAAGCCTTTCCTGCTAATAAATATTAATCGATTTTTGTATGCTTATATATATACGATGTGTGTAATGTAAAATTATTTTTATAATATAATAAATACATTTATTATATTATCTAATTGAAGCTTCAGTTTAGATAACTGAACAATAAAATAAACATCACATGACCACCTCCTCTTATGCTTGTGTATAACTGTTGTTAAAACAGGCAAAACTCACTATATATATATTGCCACACACAACAAGCAAGAGTTATCAACGGATGCCTGAAGGCTTGTGCATAAAATCCCCATCTAGTGCCTACTCATCCAATATCCCCAGACTAGTTTCTGGCTTATGAACAATAAAATATGACCAATCGATAATTGGTCATCATTGGTGATTTGCCATTAATTGACATTTTTTAATACGATTTGATCTATAATGTTAAAATTGATTTGGTGAAGTTGTAGCACTTAATATTCTTATCTTCATTATGTTATCATTTTAAAAATAAATATTAATTTTAGAAACTTATTTTTATTCATAATTTTGTTAATGAGAAATATATTTATACAAAATAATTCTATAATGTTATTAATGCTCTATGAAAAAACTAGAATCAGAATAGTCTCATAAATAATGCCATATGATAAAAAAGGGCAATAAAATAGACAGATCTATGATAGTCTTTTAATGCATGCTTTACTGGAACAATTCACATTTGAACTGTGCTCTATTGCAGTGTTTGCAATATTTATTTAACAGTTATTTTTATTCAAAGTTAAAGAATGTTATATACAAATCTCGCAATTTAAGCTCTTAACAAGCTTTGTACAAAGCTTGTTAAGAGCTTATTTTGCGACCTCTATATATAACATTTGTAAATACAAGCTTATTAAATTAGGTCATGTGACTTCTAACTTGATTTTTTTTTTTGCAAAGTTAAAGAATAGAGTGAATGAAAATATTATGCAGTGAAGTGCATATATTATTGGAACTTATTTATTTGTTTTGTAAATTTCAACCATACTAGAACAAAACTAATGTTGAAAATA
Source organism: Epiperipatus broadwayi (assembly GCA_028023455.1). NCBI lineage: Eukaryota > Metazoa > Onychophora > Udeonychophora > Euonychophora > Peripatidae > Epiperipatus > Epiperipatus broadwayi. The sequence continues at coordinate 23,471 of JAQFVV010006943.1, read as the reverse complement.
AATATAATAAACAAAAAAAGTTAATAAATAAATTTAATTATGATTTCAGTTTCAAACTGAAATAAGTAAGTAGTTAAGTGGTTAATCACTTTAGAAGTTATATGACATTTGAGCACCGAAAGTGCAGCAATTGGGAAACTTAACTCTTTTAAATCAACCGGGAGTACTACACATAGCTTGACCTGCATGTGAGTAGTTTTTACTCATTTAAAAATGTGATTATCTCATCATCTTGGAAGTAATTATACAATTATTTTAATTCAACAGTGCATGAATCAAAAAAAATTATAAGTCTTTATTATCATGAAGTATAAAAGCTCATTTCTTAATAATTATTTAATACATTTTTTTATATTTGGAAGCATTTTGTAATGCATGCATCACTTATAATGTCATATTTTTAATAGATTCATATATTATAACACATCAAATGTACATCCATTTTTTATTTTAAAATATATATGTTCTACAATAATATCAACAAATTAAAAATCCTTCTTTTTCTTTTCAAAAACGTTATTTTTTTATCTCAATACTGAACATATATATTTATATAATACAAAACTCCAATGTTTCAACTGTTTTTATCTTCATGCAGTCATTTTCAAGGTTCTGCAACAACAATATGAAATACATATTTATAAATAAACTTCAATTACATAAATACCTTCAACTTACATTAACATAAACAGTAACAAACATATTAAACATATATAATTATATTTTACTTACATCTCTCTCCCACTGCTATATTTTATTACTCTTTCTTTTACATTATTTAATTACAAATATGTTCAGTATTGAGATAAGAAAATAAAGTTTTTGAAAAGAAAAAGAAGTATTTTTAATTTGTTAATATTTTTTTTAATAGATTTTGAAAATGACTGTTCTGCAGCTAATGATTTTGTAATTTAGTAAACTTTAATAGAATAATAAAATAATTTGTCACTTGGGAGGTCATATGATATTTGAGCACAGGAAGAGACAGAGCCTGTGATCCAAAAACCTTTGATTCTATGTTCCACCACTATTATTTCACTCATTCATATTGCTTATACCAGTCAATTTCAGTAATTTGCTATTAATGAATCAACATTAAAATATTTTTTTCTTTCTTTTTTAGATACCATTAGATTGAAATAGAATGGGGAAAAGAACTTTTTTGGGGTGATTTAATGATAAATAGCATAAGAGTGTATACAATTATTACCCATAATGTTTAATAAAGCATTAATTTTTTTGATTTTTATAACAACCTTATAATTTAATATAAAGATTTATTCCATAAAATTTTATCATTATTTTATAACAAGTAAAAACTATTTGCAGAGAATAAATAAAATTCTCTTTTGTATTTAATAAAAAACATAAGGATTTAGCAATCAAACAATATCATCATAAGTATTTCAACCATTATTGAATCCATTGCAGGATGAAGGTTTCTTCAATCCCTAGCTTTTCTTCTTCACAACACACCAGCAAATTTTCTTACTTCATTCATCTATTTCATGAGACCTCTTTTTAGATCTTTTACAATCTTTTGAGATTCAATTTAAACATCAGCCATCCAACTATTATTTATTTCTCTGCCATTCTTAAATCACTGTACTTTGATTCTTGGCAAATAAGATATTCTTTAAAAAATAGTGCAAGTCTAAAATTGCAAAACTTAAAACTGTGATTGTGTGTTAAAAATAATTACACATGGTGCCAAAACAGAAGATTGTCTATATTATTGCAAATCATTTTGAATTAATTTTTAAGATTGGTTACATATTTATGTATGTGTATTTATATATATAGTAAAAATGTAAACACATACTTAGATAAATATATGTATGCAAATAACATTACTTTAATATAATATGCATATTATAGCAAATAAATTTTTACATTGTAATGCTTTTGTTCTGACCTACAACCATTGCATGTAAATATATTTTATTTTAGAAATATAAGATACAAGGAAAATGATTACATTTCCTCTCCTCCATAACTGTGATTTACATTTCTATGGATTTAATAAATAGTAAATATAATATTAAAAAAAAAATAGAAATTCTTAAAAAAATAAATTTTCTGTTTTAATTTTTTATTATCCGTGCATATCAATGTGGACACATACCTATACACATGTGTGTGCTGTACATATACTCTTTATATATATATAGTATATGTATGCACACCTTTATAGTGTGTATTAAAAATGCATATTATAATAAGATTTGCAGTTCAATTCGGTCACTTCATTTATGAATTCTCAAGCAATTGATAGTAAATGAATTATCAAAGTCAAATTTAAAAACTAGTTTCTCCTTAGTTTATTGTTTTATCTTCAAGTTTAATAAAAACCAATCAGAATACAGTTTTTATATCTCATTCAGGTTCTCATTTCCATTATACTAAAAGATATCTTAATAAATCTAGAGCGGGATTTCCAAGGTCAGTCCAATAAAACTTCTAATTTTCTTTATCATAAATAATATTTAGACATCTTGCAAATTTAGGCAGTTCTCGTATTTGATCAAAAATTGATGACAAAGTGTAAATATAGCACACATAAAAAGCTCCAAGTGGTAAATGGATATTTAACATTTCTTAACTAGTGGACAAAAGTCACAGATTAATCTGGGTTGATCAGAAGAGTATCAATGTGTTTATTGTGAAAATAAATGCAAAAAAAATGTGATTGTGTTATAATATAACCTTCGATACTGGTAAGATTAAGATGCGGAGTCCATGGATATTTTTATCTTTATCTTATTATGAATTGAAAATGGTGATATGCAATAGCAACTAAATTCAGTGCTCATTTTTTCAATATTATATTTTTATATTTAATTTTTTGAGAGCATTATAGCATGATCTGTATATATATATTTTAATTTTTATTAAATATTTGTGAATTTAAATTTTCTCAAGAATTAGATTTATTATTTTTATATACTAACAAAATGAAAATGATGAATTTGATTAATCTGTGGTTTGGCATTCTACATTGGTAAATTTCTAAGCAATTATGCATCTTAATGATATAAGAAAGCTTGACAGTTTATGATAAAGTTTTAAATATTGAAATGTATTAAAAGTTTAAGATATAGCTGGAGATATTAAGTAATATGCTTTAAAAATCTATTTATTACATCACTATGTTGATCTGTTATTCTGATTTTGGGTAGAGAACTTTTAAGTTTTTTAAATTGATAAAAATACATACTTATAATTTTTATAGTTTATATGTAAGTATATAAAATTAAAACAGCATTTAAATAACACTTTCTTGACAAAGGCTGCTTCCACACAATCCTATTAAAAAATGGCAAAGGAAAAGGCATTACCAGAATTGGGTAGTAAGACTTTGAGTTGTATTTCATTCTTTATCTTCCAGGTACTAATTTACCTCAATTAGGCAACTGGATTGACTATAAGTCAAATATATGAAAATAAAAATTCTAAGTTTGATTAGAACCCAGAATTTTTTTTTGCCCAATCTATTTTAAAATTTTAGCCTTAGTCGTAATAACCACATGTATTCTATTGTAAATAGATAAAATTAACAGAAAATGTAAAATGGATTTTTAAATTGCTCAATATCAATTTTTTAAACATGTTTTTTAAAATGAAAGTTTAGTTTCTTAATTCATAATGCAAACTACTGTTATTGTGTTTATAACATAAGAAAATGGTGGCTACTATTTGTACAGGCAACTATGTGCAAAATTTACAAATTTAGCATTATTTATGCATTGTAATTTTTGCATTTTATTATCATCATCAATTTTTATTGCAAGAAAAATATGTATATATTAATTTTTTTGTTGAAAAGGAGAAAAAGAGTAAAGGAATACATTCACATAAATACTCATTACATTTAAGTGTAGTACATATTAAATTTAATACTCCACATATCTTTTCTTTAATTCATTATTTTATTTTTTATTAATTATTTTTGTTGAGGTTTTAATATATATAATTTTTAAATTGTATTATACATATTTATATACACTTTAAAAATCATTGTTCTGCATATTGAGTATATATTTTTAAAATGTAAATGATATAAATTATGATTCATAACTTTCAGTATTCATCAAAAGGCTTGTGGCGCACTCTATATTGTATTAGAATGCAGATGTGGGAATGTTGTTATACATTGTCAATCCTAATCATCTTTTTTTAAAGTATTTTTGAAGAATGAATGAGAGATTAAAATATTTCCCATTGATATCTTTCAAAGAATTTGAAGTTCTTTGTTAATCAGAATAGTCATGCAATTTAGCATAGAATGGTGGATTTAGAGAGCAACTCAGTCACTTTGATGCTGGAATATCATGACTTCCACAACAAAAGTCAATTCGATTGTTATTGTGAAAAATATATTTTTTAAACACTGTAATTCTAACCCCCATTGAACACAAGAAAATGTTTGTTCTAAATTAATAGTGGTATCACTGATATTTCTATTATTTTGAATAATCTATTCATTTAAAGTAAATTATTTATATATTACAAAGTATTGTGGTTTTTGAATTCAATTAAATGTTGTTGTTTTTTTTTAAACTTTAATAATTAGTTTTTTATTAGATAATAAATATTTATTATTTCTCATTGCAATGTTTGTTATAATTTCTGGTGGGAGTGGAAAGTGGAGACCTACTTTATATTAAAATAAGAGTTGTGAATGCAAATATTAATAATAAAAAATGAAAGTGCAAGTATAACGGTTTTTTTATTTAAATAAGTTGGCATGTATAACTTGTTGAGTATAGCCACCAGGCTTTACAGATTAATTAGTTGTTGTGTAATCCAGATTTTTTTTATATATAAACTGGTATGCTAATATGAAACAATTTAATATTAATCTCAACATTATTGATTACTTTTTACATAAATAAGATGTAATAATTAAAATGGTGAATGAAAAATAAAATGATTATGAGAATGCACCTCTGTAAACTTTAAGACATGCCTTCAACAACTAAAAAATTATTGCATAAGAAATGGTTTTTTTTTTTTTTTTGTGCCAGTACCTGAGCATTCCCCCCCCCCTTCAAATTCAATAACAATAAGGCAAGGTATATTTGATCTTCCTAAACATTATGGGAGCCTCATTAATGGAAATCAGTCACTGTGTTTATTTGCTTTAGAAATGGGATATGAACTGTGTCGAGCACCAATTATGAAATACATAGTTACGACTGCTCAATCTATGCATATAATGACTGAATTGAATACTTCATAATGAGTCTATACAGTTTCTTTTGTAATGATTGTCTTCAGAAAAATTTAAAAAATTCTTATAGTAAATAAATAATTTTAATGGAAATTTGGCTTACCTACTGCTTTTTATAAAATGATTTTTTTATTAATGCATCTGATATAAGAAATAGGCATCCAGTTGATTTTTTGTAAATTATATTTGAAAATGATTATATTCTCATTTTTAATATTCTATTTGCAGTAAAAAAAGAGAAAAAATTGATACATTCAAAATCTCAGTATAGATAAAAAGATAAAATAGCCATTAGGAGAAAAGACTCAATTCATAGAGGATTATTGAAGAAGAAAGCATTGCTGAATAGTAAAATATTTTATTTTGAATGTTTTCTCTTTTTTGTTTTACCACTTAATGAAAAATAGCCAAATACCCATTTACCAAACAGCTAAATATAATTAAATAAAATTTACATAAAAATACTCAAATTTCTGATAAAAGGTTATTAGACATCAAATATTTATCTTTGGACAGGTTTCCATTAATAAGTATGGTTGGATCACTTTGAAAATAATTTATAAAGTATTATAACATTATCCTTCTTATTGCATTATCAAATCCATATGATATTAATATCATTTGTTCTTTATTACTTTTTACAATGCATTGTAGAAAATAAAAAAGCATTCTAAAAAAATAATAAAGAACATAAATGATATTAATATTATATGGATTTGATAATGCAACAAGAAAGATAGAGTTATAATACTTCATAAAGAAGATAAAGAATACTGGAAATAGAGTTGGATAAAAAGAAAGAAGAAACATTGGTATATATATGAATGCATACATGGAGCATATAAGGAACCTCAAGAATTTAATAGACTATGTTAAAGAGAAGGAAAGTAAAGAGACAGTGGACTATTTAAATGAAAGATGGAAATTGTTCTGAAGATTTCTAGAGCAATCGAAACCACCAGTAGTGGGTTGTAAAAAGTAATAAAGAACATAAATAATATTAATATTAAAAAAATTTATAATTACTAAAATTCTGATACTTTATTGTCATCAGCCAAACAGTCTTATATATATTTAAAATAAAAGTTTTTTCTAGACTTTTATACAAATTATTATTTATTTTTAGTAAATAATATATTATCTTGTCATTAACAGAGTAAAGATTAATGATTGTAAAAAAAATGACGACTATGTTGAGTAATTGCAGTGTTAAAGACAAAGAATCTTGTTTTTAAAGTAGCATTATGTTCAGAAAGAATAATGAATCCATATATTTTGTATTAAGAGAATAAGAAAAATGAAAATGAGAAAAGTGGCAACTGTTATTTCAATAACAAAATTCAGTTTCCAATTTACCAAGATGATTTTATAAAATGTGAACTTGTAATAAAGTTGTCAAATATTTAACTGATATACATCTTTTTCAATGGCTATAGCTATTAATTATGCTGTTACATATTTTTAAAAAATAAAGTGATACCTTATCTTGATATTTCAGAGACATTAGATGTTTGTCATATATAAATAAGAAATAAACAAGTTGGAATTTTGACCTCTCAAAAAACTATCCAATAATAAGTGAGAGAATTTTTTAAAAATTAATAGAATAAAATTGTAATATTAAAAAGGGAATATATATCTGTCTCTATCATTTATTACATTCAATCACCTATCTATCCATCCATAATTACTGTCGATCTGTCCATTATCTGCTTGCATATTTACCCATTCATTTATCTATCTGCCCCTGTATCTCATTTATTGTTGTTTATATATATGTCAAGTCTTTGTTACAGCTGTATAATTTTTTTTCTTTCTCTATAAATTACTGCACATCTTAATTATAATATCTCTGATGATTATACTCTTAAAGACTATCATAAACATAATATGATTATAATGTATATCTTAATTCTCAAATCTTACTGAAATCAGAATATGTCATAATTACTGACTGATAAATTAGAAATAATAAACATTTTTTAAGGCTAGTCTCGTTTGAACTTTTAATAAAATGAAAAACTCTTCAATATTATCAAGATGCTTATTGTCTTTGACTATATATAACTCACTATTTTTAAAAATGATCATAATTTATGATATCATGTAAAGACATTAATTAAAGTTTCATTAGCAATATTTCTAAGAATATAAATATCTACATGAGTTATCAAAAATTGAAAATTGCTTTTATTAGCTCTTCATTTTTCAATATCTAATAAGTATGTTTGATTTTATTAAATTTTTTGATGGTTCAACATAATTGTCGAGCTCTGTGCTAAGAACATAGAATTGACATTTCATATCATATGAATTGATAATTGTTCATATATTAAGCTATGAACATTATTGCACATTTATTAAATGCGATGAAAATAAATCTATCACTATCATGCAAATATTTGATGATTAAAACAATAACCAGATCTTTTTCAAAATTATTTTTTTAGTCAGTGATCTATATTGGAATGACTTATAATGGAAAAAAATTATTTGGATTATTATTTTTAATAAGATATTCACTCTGTCACAAGGGGTAAATTGAATAACAAAACAGTAGAATATTATTAACAAGATTTAATGCTTGTCTGACATTGGTGCATTATATACTTTATTGAGCGTAATATAATCATAGATAGCTCCATGTGATATGGTGCAGTAATAAAGTGGCAGATAAGGAGTTTAAAAAAATCTCATCTGATCATAATTGAATGGAACTTGATTGAGATAAATTTGACATTTTTTTTTTTTTTTAAGTGTCATAGCATCGGCCGGGACGTGAACCCGCAACTCGGGCAACTGCCTGCAAGTGCAAGGCAGTCGCGCTGACCTCTCGACCACCAATGCAAGACAAATTTGAAATTTGAGTACTCAAATGATCTCTTTCACAAACTATTATTACTTTATCTTTACAAATTGCCAATTTTTAATGAAAAAAAAATTGTGAATTCTTTTTTACAGTATCTGTAGATCAAAAGAAAATAGAAATGTGAAACAAGAAAACCTGTATTACAAGATATTTTATTTAGACAATATAAACTAATGAAGCTAACAATGTATACATATCATAGTTAAATTAAGTTTGAAAAACTATTTATTATTGTTGTAAAATAAAAGAATTTGGAATATAATTAATTTTTAAAAAATAGCAAGTTATTTATAGAAAGATGATTGGTTTGAGAATGGGCATCTAGAAACTAGTGGTATCAAGATTGATTTCTGTTGAACAATTGATCCTATATCATCATCAACCATTATCAATCCACTGCAGGATGAAGGTCTCTCCAAGTTTAATCCATCTTCTCCGATCTTTAGCTTCTCTTCTCCACAACACCCCTACACATTTTCTTATTTCATCCATCCATCTCACATGTGGTCTCTTTCTGGGTCTTTTACAATCTCTTGGAATCCAGTTTAAAATTTCAATTGTCCATCTATTATCATCTCTTCTAGCAATATGTCCAGCCCAACTCCATTTCAATCTTTTAATTTTTTCAATAAAGTCAGTAACACCTGTTTGTTGTCTTACCCATACATTGCGTTTTCGATCTCTTCTTGTTACTCCCAACATACATATCTCCATACTTCTTTGAGTGGTCTGAAGTCTCTGTATTGCTCTTCTATTAAGTGTCCAAGTCTCAGATCCATAAGTAAGAACTGGTAAAACACATTTGTTAAAAACCATCCTTTTCAAACACATAGGCATATTTCCTTTTAGTATCAAGTTATTTCTACCAAAAGCACTCCAACCAAGTTTAATTCTATGATTAATTTCCTCCATTATGTTTCCATCTGTATTAATAATCTGACCAAGGTATTTGTAACTGTTAACTTCTTCTAATTCTTCATAATCAATCTTTATTTTCATATTTTGAGCAAATCGATTAAACATTACTTTAGTCTTTTTAACATTTATCTTTAGTCCTACTTTTCTACTTTCATCTGCTAACTCCTGCAACATTTCCTGCAGCTCTGAAGCATTATTTGCAAAAACAACTACATCATTGCGAAATCTAAATGACTTAAATACTCTCCATTTACTTTCACTACTTTAGTTTCCCATTTTAATCCACAAAATACTTCTTGCAGCACTGCTGTAAAAAGTTTTGGAGATATGGAGTCACCTTGTCTTACACCTTTCTCAATGTTGATTTTTCCAGTATCATTATGTAATCTAATTGTTGCTGTTGCATTTTTATAAATATTCTTTAAAATTTGACAATATCCTGGATCTATACCTTGATGATCCAATGCTCTAATCACTGAAGAAATGTGTATAGAATCGAATGCCTTTTCATAATCTACAAATCCAAAACATAATGACAAATCATATTCATTTGTCCTCTCTACGACTTCTCTCAATACCTGAATATGATCTATTGTACTAAAACCACTTTTAAATCCAGCTTGTTCTCATGGTTGGTGGAAATCCAAAGTTCTCTGTAGACGAGTTGTAATTATCTTGGTAAAAATTTTATATAAAACTGATAAAAGGCTGATAGGTCTGTAATTTCTAATATCTTCTTTATCACCTTTTTTAAATATTAATATTATTACTGCATTCTTTCAATCTTCTGGTACATCTCTATCATTTAGACATTTGGTATATAACTTTGCTAAAATTGTTTCTATTTTTTCACTTGCTTCTTTTAATATATCAATTATAATTCCATCATTTCCTGGAGCCTTTCCTTTCTTCATACATTTAATTGCATGTCTCACTTCTTCATTTAAAATTCTGGGCAATTCAGAAGATGTAATAGATATAGGAGGTACTTGTTCTTTATTACTATATAATTCTTGATAAAAATCTTCTACCAATTTCATGATGTCATCTCTCTTTTTAGTAATAATTCCATCTTTTTTTCTTATTGCAGATATAAGTTTCCTACCAATATAAGTAAATAAATATGAAACAACTAATTACAGAAGATTGAGTTTTAAATGTTTTCTTTTTTTAATTTAAGAAATTATTTTTAAAAAAAATCACTAAAATGTTTGTTGATATATAATTAAAAACATATTATTGAGTTTGACACCTAAATTTATGACAATTAAGCAGTAAAGGGCAAACTTGAGTGCACAGTTCCATCAACTAACCAACTTGATATATTTTTTAAAAAACTTTTGTAGTAAAAAATCTATCTGTGAATCAGTAGTGAATCTGTCACTCCATTGCTTGTAAAGTCATGCTAATATTCTAATAGCCAAGTGTCAAATTGAATAGAACAGTTTGTATTCAGTTTACCAATTTGAGATTTCCCCTCAGTTTATTAAGCCAAGATTTTTTCCTTTTGAGTCTGCCATTCTATCACTGCTCTAAAATCCACAGGATATAACTAAATTGTGCAAAATTCTGATGTCCCCTCTTCTTTTGAATACATCAAAAATGTTTACTTTAATTATATATTATTATATAAATTAAAAAATATATAAAACAGGAAATAATACACATTGAACCTTTTTTATTTCGAAAGAATTATAAAGGAAATTATAGCATTTTTCTGCTCTTTTAGTGATCTTAGTTATCACTGTAATTCAAAATGATAACTATAATAGCATAATGTCCTATAACCAACCATCTAGCAGAAATAAAGACTTACAGGATCTACGTTTTTTAACTAACTCAATCTCACATAAAAAAAATACTTTATTCTTTTATTTATATAATTAGTTCTGAAATGAATTTATTTCATTTTAAATTTCGAATCCTTTTTTAAAAAATCTATATTTAAAGTATGTTTACAAAATTGATTAATCATTTTTTATAAATATGATCTTTTAAAAAAAAAAAAAATTGTTGATAGTTTTTCTTAATTTAGGACATCTTATTAACATGCATCCAAATGAAATTCACACACATACAGATAATAATGTTTAGAATATATTTTATTTTAAAATGTTAAATTTATAAGTTTTAAATTAGAATTACAGTATTATTAAAATTATAAAACATTTTTTTTTAGTTTAATGAATATCGTTTATAATAATTCAAACAATCTATTTAAAGGTACTTGTATGTGCTTGTATAATGTTAATTCATTAAACACCATACAAATGTGTAATATATTAATGTTATTTTGCTTGTATCTTCTATATGGCAATGTCTGACGAAAAATCAACTAATCTCTTGCAGATTTTTAGAAATTTATGGTTTTTTATACAGCTATATCTGCAAAGGGTTAATTGATTTTACATCAGATGTTGCCATAAATTTCTAGAGTGTAATTGTACCCTAACTGGAGAGATGACCCACTTACTAACTACTGACAATAATTATAACTCCTCTAGCTCAGTCGTCTTACTACATAAAAAAATTATAGTATTGCATATCTAATATAAATTACACTAACCTTAATAAATTGTTTAATAATTTATCATTACAAATCATGAGACATATTACTATTTAAATCGTCCAAAGGGACTCTCCTTTTTTAACATTAAGAATATACCAAAAACTATATCCTCAATAGCATAGGAATATCACTACCTAATAATACACCCATGACTCACACTTAAGAAAATAAATTATATTTAATATTAACATTTCATAAATTAAATTTAACTATAACACTATTTTATGTTTATTTATCTAATAAAATAACTATATCTCTCCTTGAATAAAATTTTATAACACAATTAAAATCTCAGGTCATTATTATTACTTTTTAAATAAATAAATTAATTGATATGACTAAATATAATGAGGGATTTTAGGTATGTCTAGCTATATAAAAATAATAATAATCAAGAAACAAATATATTCATTAATTCTTCCTTTTTTAAATCACGAACTAATTTACTTGTAAACTAGATTAAAACTAAGCTAAAATTATCAACTAATAATGATTAGAATTTATCGTAAATAAATTTAAAATAATTTCTTATTACTATATATTATAAGCTAAGCTTTTTTTTTTTTTTTTTAATATGGAATTTCTAAATATCAATCTTTACTATAATCATTGAGTCAGATAAAGAAAAAATTACATTACTTAATTTTATATTCAATATATCTTTAACTATCATAATATGTTTATTATTCTATTATTCATTATTTCATTTAGATTATGTGCAATAATATCTAAATTATGTTTAATTATTACAATACCTGTGTGGTTAGGATGATGAGTAATGACTTGGAAATAACAAGAAAAGGGACTAAAGACACTTTGTTAATTATAAAACAACATTATCAGTTTATTATAACAACAATATAAAATTTTAAAAATTACAAATATTAAAAAAAAAAAAAAACATCGAACAGATTATAAAATTTAAAATTTAACAATAACAACAAAAAAAATATTTATAAGAGAAGTAAATAATTTGCACTTCAAAATTATTTACTATTATAAAATAGTATCTTTCACATAGAACTTTGTGTCTATTAAGATATTTCTTAATAATATTATGCTAAAAACATATCAATATTATAGACAACTTACACATAATATTCTACATTTTTCAAATATATTCTATTATTATTTATTTACTTTAATATTCTATAATAGGATAACCTAATTATAACTCTATAACTTGTTATATGTTCTTTGTTTATTCTTAATTATAAAATAAACATATAATTATTTAAATATTAAGTATGATATTGTATTCTCTTATATTATTTATAATAATATACATTACAATCAGGCTTCATCACATTTCATATCACTCCAACATTCATTCTATAATTTGATCTCTAAAAATTTAAATATAAAAATCATTTATCAAATCTTTATTTAAACACTCTTATAATATTTTATTTGTTCCATATTTAACTCTTCTTGCATCAAATAAATTCTTGTCATCTATTGTAAATCTAGCTATTATTCTTTGCTCAACTATACATTCCTCTAATATGATGTAGGGACCAGTGTGATATAAGTGATTATAAGTAAGGGATGGACACTTCTGATATTATGGATATGTAACTTAAGGCCACACTTTTAAACTTTTACAGATTTACGAAAAAATGCTACTGTCCATGTATCACAAACATATTGTATTACTTCAACTGTGTTATATTTAATATTAAATATATCTCTATCAATACAGGATTTCCCAATAAACTACTTTCCTGAATCACTAATTGTTTATCAAAACACTCTGTATCAATCCTAAAAAAACATCATAGATAAATACTATATATCTTAAACAAATATTTATATGTGCTGTATGCACAGATAATGAAGCTAGAAAATATATATTTAAAAGCAAAATTTTACTAAAATATAAAACTTAAATTATAGAGCTTAGCACTTTCAAGAGACTACTTGATCTCATATTCATACCTGCTGTTGTTATAACTGTGTTGTAGAAATAGAAATGGAAATTTATGCAAATTGATGCAAATGATTATAACTGCCATTTCCGAGACAGTGCAAAGCATGCTTCTCTTCTATTGATGGACTTGGGGTCACTAGCTATATGAAATGCCTCTCTAATCTTGTGTCAGGCATCATGTCTTTTGAAGCATATGACATTGGCAGAGATGGGTTCAAATTTATGGCCTGATAGCCTTTCATGTTCACAGAAGGTGGAATTGCCTTCCTGTTTGGTTTTAGTTTTATTGTAGAGATATTTGTGTTGCACTACTCTATTGACTATGTTAGTCCAGGTCTCCCCATAGTATACAGCTTGGCAGTTGGCTTGAGGGCAGATCATTTTGTACACCACCTGAGGAGTGAGCTCAGATATGATTCTATGTTTTGAGTTGTTTATAAGTCTGTTTGTGTTCAGAGGCAACCAGTAAGCAATGCTAAAGCCTTTGGATAGTGTGTTGTTGAGGATAAAATAATATCCAAACTTCTTACATTGCATGCATACCTTGGACACCAAGAAGATTAAAATAAAATAAATAAATGGTTTATGATATACAATTTATCATAAGTATACTAAGTTAATTACTTTTATCTTGTTCAGAGATCAAAAATCATATGCAGATTATAATAACTATATTCACACCACTGTAATTTACCATTACATGAATATAAACATAATAAATATTATACATGTTTATTTTATCTGAATTTTGGTTTGTATTATTAAATACCGATATCTTATATTAAACCATAGTATTAAAATTACCATAATCATATATTATTATGATTACTATTTACCTACTTTAAATCAAACATATTTTATTCAAAATAAACACTCTTTTACCTTTTAAGAGTTCCTTAAGATTATTATTATATTAAATCCTTTAATACTGTATACCTTTTAAAAAAAAAATATTATTTTTTAATAATCACTTTTTAAACTTTCTCAATTTTTCAACATATATGCACAAACATTTGTATACCCATATATTAGATGTAGTCAATATTTTAAATACAATGAAGCTAAATTTTACCTACTAAAACCTATTTAACCAAACTAGTTATCTTTAAGCTTAATGTCTTAAATTCTAATTTTAAACAGATATACATTAATTAATACTTCATGAAATACTATTTTAAATATATTTTATTTTGACAAATAGAAAAATAGAAACTTTAACATAAATTAATAACAATACTTTATAAATATCAATAAAAACATTATTTAAAACACATCACACTTCACAGTAACTCTTATCCAGTTTTAAACTATCAAATTTGGATTTTAAACAAATATTGAACAAGTTAATTGACATTATTTTAGTAAAGTATTATCCAATTATGCTTAACAAACTATTTTATTAAGAATTAGAACCCTTAGTTAAGACTTTATATAGCTTAATAGTAAAGAAATCTATTTAATACAGAGTTATGTTTGCTTAAGTTTTTAAAAAACTTATTTTAGAATATTATAAATTATATTTGACCCTTAGGGGCTAAATATAAGATCACAATATATATATACTGTAACCAAATGGTTTTTATGTATGTGACAGATTCCTAACGACTTATGGTTTTGGAATGCAAGTAATCATTACATCAATTTTACCAGGTACAATATGACAACCATCTGATTCATGCTTAACATGTTGTTCACCAAATGTAATGTGACAAGCAGATAATTGTACTCTTATGTACTCAAATATATTGGGACAGTTTACTCATGGTATGCACAAAGGTGGATGTGTTCCTTCTGATGAATAAAAAGGCGTGTGTCTTTATTATCTACTTTCATGCATACCTTCTTATATTAAACTTGTACCTAAGAGAGAAGAGAGTAAGATTTAAATAATTACTGATTCTATCCTTAACTTATCATCTACATATTGTAGTTTACTCCCGCTATTTCAGATTTTGAACTCAGAAAGGTATTGTATGGTTCTCATGTTCAGGGAATATTTGTATCACTGTATTCTTAATATATATAAAATGATTATATGCCTACTAATAGAAGTGGTTATAGTATATTGTTTGCATGAAAATAATAATCGTGATACGTGTATAAGGATATGACTTAGTAGAATTTAACCACAGAAAAATAAACCAAGAAATGTGTTTTAACATTTCAATAAATTTAATGAACATATTTACATTGACTATTACTATTTGGATAATAAAATTTAAAACAAAGTTAGGAGGAACTCATTTAGACATCCGTGGTTATTTTTCATTTACATTTGGTTTATACCAGTGTTTCCCATCTTAATCCCATAAAGAATGGCCACTACATGTCTTGATTAACATAAACAAACTTCATATTATATACAATATTATTATAAATATAGTAACATATTCACATCTTTTTTTTTATGTCTTAGTTAATGCCATGATGGTTTAATAGATCCCCTTGTTATGTATAACGTGTGCGATAAAAGAAAGTTATAAGTTTAAGATACACATAATAAAAAAAAATATACACATAGAAAATATATTAAAAAATATTACTACTTAACATAAACTTTAAAATAAACAATTAACAAATGTGTGTGTGTGTTGTATATATATATGAAAAACAAAAAACACAAGTTAAAAAACTTGCTAACGCTTGTATTTATGATAACAGATGGTGCCATCTGTTATCATAAATACAAGCGTTAGCAAGTTTTTTAACTTGTGTTTTTTTGTTTTTCATAAATATACCTTTGAGGTCTTTCTTGCAATGATGTATATTGCAGAGGCTTCTACTATGTGGTGATGCTGAACTGAGATCAGACCCATGTAGCTATCTGGCTTGCTATGCTGAGTTTGAAGACATTAACGTGTCTAAAAGATTCACGCTTGCAAGCTGAATAGAAATTGTTTCATAAATGCTCAGAGTTTGTGTTTAGATCTAGTTTCTTATTCCTGTCTTTCACTGACATAGCAAATAGCTTGAAATTATGATCTGAAAGTGGAATTAAAGTTAGAGATAGTGAATACTCGCTCTGACGTTTATGTAAACAGAAAACTACGCTTGACGGTGTTTTTGGTAGAACGCCATCTGTTATCATATATATAAAGGTGGAATTGATATATGAAGGTAGTATTTTACCTTGTCTCATTTATAATGATTGTATTATTTCATAATCAAGATTGTATTTCATAAATTTTGTCTATCCATAGTACTGAGAAACATTACC
Organism: Epiperipatus broadwayi; assembly: GCA_028023455.1. NCBI lineage: Eukaryota > Metazoa > Onychophora > Udeonychophora > Euonychophora > Peripatidae > Epiperipatus > Epiperipatus broadwayi. The sequence continues at coordinate 6,735 of JAQFVV010006943.1, read as the reverse complement.
TTTATTATTAATTTCATAATTTCTAAATTAAGGTATTCAGCATTATATTAAAATAAAGAAAATAAGTTATTATATATAATGTACAAACAATTAATTATCAATGGCATCAACTTTACAAATGGGTTTTAGAGTTCTTGTAGACAATGTTCTGATGGCTTTTTCTTATAATTCATGGTAGTTTCTTTATGCATAGTTAAGAATTCGAACATCTGGTGAATTGGATGACTTTATTAGCCTTTGAACTGGAGTTTTGGAATGAGGTGTAAAAAGAGAGAATTCATGATGGAAATTTTGATATTTATCAATCCAGGCATGGAGAGATAGGACAATCCCATATTGGCCTTGGCAATTTCTAGCTCCATGGAGGAAGACTTTTCTTCCACAATGTTCCTCTTGTTTTCAGCAATGCATGATTATTTTAGTTGATATTTATATAAATTTTTATAGTTGATATTAGTTGGAGAAGTGTCAATATTCTTCAACTACTGCATGTTTCAGATTTTAATCTAGAAATTTATACTGAGGAATCAATAGTGGGTTTTTTTTTTAGAGATTCAAATGCTTTGCCTGTTTGTAAATTATTAATTCGCAAACTGTTTGCTTAAATGTTTTGGAACTAAACATTTCTACTCATTTTGCAAAATCTTTGTAAAAGATTTCTTCAGCAATATTGCAAGTTTGAATTGGTTGACACAAACCTTTAGATTTTTCTTTTAACTCCTTTATATAGGGAATGATATTTTTTTTGCTCAGGTAAAAGATTTTTTTCCTCCTTGTAATAAATTTTTTTAAAAAAAAGAAAGGAAGGAAAAGAAAAATTGAAATTCTAATGTCAAAATTACTGTGGATTTTTGTAATAATAAGAAAAGGGGAGGGGGGCTGCATAAATAAAGAAATGTGTCTCTTTCTCTCTTATAAGTCAAATGCTAGAAATTATTTTTGTTTATTGTGGCAGAGGGAAAGTGGATGCATAAAAAAAAATGCGTTTCTTTTCTCTTTTAAAAAACATATTATAACAAATTAAAATAAATGTAAAACGTAAATGTGAAAGAAAAAAATGAATGAATTGTAAACTTTAAATAAAATAAATGTAATACGTGAAATATAAAAAGAAACAATATGGCCGTAGGTGTGAACGTCTGTTGGACAAATTAAATTCCACGGACAAAGAAATGTTATCAACGGAAGATCTTTGCCTGATCTGTTAAATTAATTGGGACTTACATTCCAGCCACTAATTAAATAAAGAAACATAATGATAAGAATTGGTTGGAAATCTAAGTCTTAATTAAAAATTTTAAAAACAACGAACAAAGAAAGAGATTAAGAAAATGACAAGTATTGTCTGGCATTGCTAGTGGAGATTTTAGAGAAGCAACAGCTAAAAGAAAATGGAAGAAGTGCATGGCTAGTGGCGTTAAAGGAACGTGTGTTCGGATTCAAGCCGTCTCATCACTGACTCGCAATGTAAGATCTTTGCCTGACCTGCTAGAGGGACCGCCGCTTCTGTAGCTGTCAATTGAAACTCAACCTAAAGAATCAACCAGCAAACTGGATGAAAATAACCCCACAAACTGAGGAAGTTAATGGAGAACCTAAGGAATCAACAAGCAAAAACTGGAAAGAAATAACCCCACAAACGGAGGAAGTTAATCAAGAGCACTCGGGAGAAATATCCATGGGACAATTACAGCAAAGCCTAGGTAAAAGCATGCATGCATTTTCATTTATCTACTATTCATAACTAAATATAAAATCCATGATTTGATAGAATAGAACTCTATCAACAGGGCATTAAGAACTTTAATATCTGATCTATTTTCATATATTTATTATAGCCAAGTATTTATAAGTGTGTGTTTATTATTGTTATTATAATATAATTTTTTATATAAAGTGTGAATATTAGTATTAAACATATTTGTCATTAAATTTCGTATCCTTGCTTTATTCTCCTATCACCAAGCTATGACAGGGGGGAAACTGTAAGTAGTGATTAAAGCGGCATACTGATTTGTTTAAGATATCCATGTGCTGCTTGTTCGTGCAAGATCCCAATTCTAAAAAAATAAATAGCAAGCGCTAGACATTCGCTAAGTTTCTTTGAAATAGTTTGCTCTGTTCAGCAGCCGAGAGTTTTGGCTGGGAAAAAATAACACCAAGATAATATGTACGTATTGCCTTGGGGTTCAGTCAAGGGTATAGATATGAAGTTAAATTTGTATCTGTATTAGCTCTCTGCTTGTATTGTAACGGCGTTGGTTAAAATAATGAATAAGATAATAAAGAATCTAAGTTGAAAACAATAAATAGATAAAGAATCAAAGTCGGAGAAAGAATTAAAGTATAATAAATTAAGTATAATGTAGAATAAAATAATCTAAATAAATGTAGTTGAAAGTACAAATAATTACTCAACCGTACGAATAACCATTTCCGTTATAATTGGGGGCCAGAGTCCGGGATATTTTCACATTTACAAGTTCAGCCCATTTGAATTTGAATATAACAAAATTAATAGTTGATGCAATAATTAATAAACAAGTCAAAAAATAGCTTGGTGGTAGACAAAGCAAGAAATAAAATAAATATTAGAGGGTAAAAGGAGAGAAAGAGAACGTGATTCAATGTGGGAAGTTAGGTTGTAAATTGGAGACAGTTGCAGAGGGGTCTTGAAGGCAGGTGTGGATGAGTGATGATTAGTGAATGAGGTGGGGAGAGCTGAACCAACATACTTAGTGTCTGTGAAATATAAAGTTAGTAAAGTAATATAAGCCTATAAGGATAAGGTTAGATAGTAAAGCTGTAGAATAAAATATAAGTAATTAATTAGTGTGTGCGTGTTAAATAAATTTGATGCACACCAGATCAAAAATAACAATGGATGCTCTAGTGGGTGAAATAGAAAAAACCTCCGAAGAACTAATGGAACCGTCCGGAGAAATAGCTAATGAAGGGGAAATAGAAATTAGCGAAAGAATGGAGACAGTGGGGGATGATAAAAATAAAATATAATGCTATAACATAAGGGATATGTTCATGAAATTAATGGAAGGCCAGCAAAGGTTGTTTATGGAAATGAGGGAAATAGGTGAAAGAAATAGTAGGAAGATAGAAGAGTTGGGCGAACGACACAGTAAGGATTTTAGCAAAAAAATTGAAGAAGTGAAGGAAAAATGTGAACAAACCTCAGACCAAATGAAGGTTGCAAATGAAAGGCTGGATCACCAGGAGGTACTACTGGAGAAAATAGAGCAAGGGGAGGAAATTGAAGGAATAAAAAATGAAAGCAGAAAGGTTATAGAAAGCATATAACTAGAGGTAACTCAGTTAGCGAACATAGTTGAGAGGATAGAAGTGAAAGTAGAAAGGGGTGAGAATAAAATAGAAAATATAACAGAGATAATAAGAGCTGACAGTAAAGAGCAAGAAAGCGCAAGCAAGTGCTTGCAAATAAATAGCGAAAGTAACAATGCGGCCAAATGCTTATAGGCCCAGAAGGAAAGACTGTCGGACAGGTTACTGAGTCGCTAAATGCGTTTGACAGCACTAGGCCTAATTACAAGGTGGAGGATCGGGGATTTAAACCCCAGCCCAATGATCCACACGTAGGGAGAATGCAATACAATCCGCATCACAATTATTGGGAAGGAAACCAGGCGTTTCTTTATAGATCAGAAAGGGCTGAAATGTCCGAACAGACCGGAAAAAGTTCAGACCTCAATTATCCATATGAGCAGGTTGACTCTAGATGACATCGGAACATTGCTCCAGTTCCAAGCGAAAGTGGAAATATGTATGGTAAAAAGCATAAGAAACCTCCAGACAAAAACTAAGCTGAAAGGAAATAAATGGACGGATATGTCGGTTTGATGAAATGAATAACGTCTTGGGATCATGAAAATAAAATTGTTTTTTTTAAACATATGACAGGTGGGGCAAATCGTCTCATGACAAAAATCAAAGTTACTTTAATAAACAAAAAAAAGGAATAGTGTTCACGGAGGGAAATTAATGATAGACTTTTTTTTGTGTGTATGATAGACTTAATGAGCTATAATAAGCGGGGAAAAAATAAGAATAATGATATTAACTGAGTAAAATCAGTGATAAACTTAACGCGTATTTATGTGCAGTCAAGCACAGCAAGACCAATGAAAATAAAAGTAATAAAAAAAAAGAAAAGAAATCTATAAATAATTTATTCGTATCACAATCTGTCAGGTATAAATGCAGATAGAATTAACAATTAAATGGAAGTAAAAATAAAAATAAGAATCGTTTAGGCTCATTAAAGAGCCATTTAATAATTAATAAAATAAACTAAATGAACAACAGTGATAATGCTTAAATGATAGATATCACTGATAGGTGTATGAGGTTGCAGATTGAGGCATATATGTGTGTGTGTAGGCATTATGTTGGGTCGTATTTTGAGCTTGATTCAGCTGTCTCTTCGCACTTTAGATTCTCATGGCTCTTAGTGGTTAAACTTTTAAATGAAGCACCAGTAAGAATCCTGGACTCATTATATAATAAGAATTAGTGTCCCAATATAATAAGAATTAGTGTCTCAAAATAAATAAATGAAGAAATAAGAATTAATGCCTTGAATAAAATAAATAAATAAATAAAGAATAAGAATTTGTTGTTTGCGCAAGATGAGCAGGCAGTAGAATATCCTGCCGTTCACATGCTTTAAACCCTGTTATGTTTTTTTCTGATAGAGTTAAGTTATGCCATGGTCTCATATGCGTAGAGATTAAATTGGTTGATCAGCCAAAATCGATCGGAAAGAATTGTGTAGCTTTACCTAGCTGTCTCTCTGCAGTCATCCTCATCATCATTATCACTCGTCATGACAGAGTGGAAAAGTCTGTAATAAAAGCAGAAGTAAGAGTTGAAAGCAAAGAATTAAAATAAGCTCTCATCTCAGACTAGATTCGACCCGATTTTAATTCTCAAAAACGGGCGGAGTGTAATGTGATGACCACGTAAAGTCGTCGACACACATATATATTTATTAATAAAATTAGAAAGTAATAAAGGTGAAATAAATTAGCTAATAAATTTTTTTTAAAAAAAGAAAGGAAGGAAAAGAAAAATTGAAATTCTAATGTCAAAATTACTGTGGATTTTTGTAATAATAAGAGAAGGGGAGGGGGGCTGCATAAATAAAGAAATGTGTCTCTTTCTCTCTTATAAGTCAAATGCTAGAAATTATTTTTGATTATTGTGGGAGAGGGAAAGTGGATGCATAAAAAAAAATGTGTTTCTTTTCTCTTTTAAAAAACATATTATAACAAATTAAAATAAATGTAAAACGTAAATGTGAAAGAAAAAAATGAATGAATTGTAAACTTTAAATAAAATAAATGTAATATGTGAAATATAAAAAGAAACAATATGGCCGTAGGTGTGAACGTCTGTTGGACAAATTAAATTCCACGGACAAAGAAATGTTATCAATGGAAGATCTTTGCATGATCTGTTAAATTAATTGGGACTTACATTCGAGCCACTAATTAAATAAAGAAACATAATGATAAGAATTGGTTGGAAATCCAAGTCTTAATTAAAAATTTTAAAAACAACGAACAAAGAAAGAGATTAAGAAAATGACAAGTATTGTCTGGCATTGCTAGTGGAGATTTTAGAGAAGCAACAGCTAAAAGAAAATGGTAGAAGTGCATGGCTAGTGGCATTAAAGGGACGTGGGTTCGGATTCAAGCCGTCTCATCACTGACTCGCAATGTAAGATCTTTGCCTGACCCACTAGAGGGACCGCTGCTTCTGTAGCTGTCAATTGAAACTCAACCTAAAGAATCAACCAGCAAACTGGATGAAAATAACCCCACAAACTGAGGAAGTTAATGGAGAACCTAAGGAATCAACAAGCAAAAACTGGAAAGAAATAACCCCACAAACGGAGGAAGTTAATCAAGAGCGCTCGGGAGAAATATCCATGGGACAATTACAGCAAAGCCTAGGTAAAAGCATGCATGCATTTTCATTTATCTACTATTCATAACTAAATATAAAATCCATGATTTGATAGAATAGAACTCTATCAACAGGGCATTAAGAACTTTAATATCTGATCTATTTTCATATATTTATTATAGCCAAGTATTTATAAGTGTGTGTTTATTATTGTTATTATAATATAATTTTTTATATAAAGTGTGAATATTAGTATTAAACATATTTGTCATTAAATTTCGTATCCTTGCTTTATTCTCCTATCACCAAGCTATGACAGGGGGGAAACTGTAAGTAGTGATTAAAGCAGCATACTGATTTGTTTAAGATATCCATGTGCTGCTTGTTCGTGCGAGATCCCAATTCTAAAAAAATAAATAGCAAGCGCTGGACATTCGCTAAGTTTCTTTGAAATAGTTTGCTCTGTTCAGCAGCCGAGAGTTTTGGCTGGGAAAAATAATGCCAAGATAATATGTATGTATTGCCTTGGGGTTCAGTCAAGGGTATAGATATGAAGTTAAATTTGTATCTGTATTAGCTCTCTGCTTGTATTGTAACGGCGTTGGTTAAAATAATGAATAAGATAATAAAGAATCTAAGTTGAAAACAATAAATGGATAAAGAATCAAAGTCGGAGAAAGAATTAAAGTATAATAAATTAAGTATAATGTAGAATAAAATAATCGAAATAAATGTAGTTGAAAGTACAAATAATTACTCAACCGTACTGAATAACCATTTCCGTTATAATAT
>JAQFVV010006942.1:189770-240197 GCA_028023455.1 Epiperipatus broadwayi | reverse complement strand
TACTAATGAATACTTATGGGCAATTAGTGAATTGGATTGATTTAATAATGAGACAGAAAGTGATATATGATGAATTAAAATATATTTATTGACAATTGTTGTTGGCAAATGCACACAGGCATTTCATTTATAAAGTAACATTCTCTAGACTATTTGAACAATAATTGATGTTGGCAAATAGGTTTGTGGCTATGATTCAATGGAGCCAAATATCCTGCTATACAACTAATCACTAGATTAACTTATTTGTTATGTCCTTCTATAATCAGTTCGAGTGGCTCCGCTACGTAAAATCAAACCAAGTCTGGATGACTTAATATGTTGACTACAATCAATTTATATATTGAACATGCTTAGACATAGGCATCCCAGATAGCTTAAGATCGAACAGGTTTTCAAGAATGTTCGGATCCAACGCCGAAGACTGCATATTAGAGGGAAGAGGTTGGCTCATAACGATTTTACTGACCCGCTAGGCACAAGTAAAGTATAATAATAAAGTGGCTCTGCAGATGGAAGAATAGTTTTAGGGTTTTTGTGACAAACAACGGTTTACCCAGAACTGGTCGTCATGCTGCTAATGGGATAACTTCATTTGGTTCAGAGGCGGGGGGACTCTACGTATTAAATGTCTCGTAGCCAGACTTTGCTACTGCACTACCCATAAGAGAAGATGTGCTGGCAATGCCGTAGTTCCATCTTATATATGTATAAAATAAATTATTTTTAATGGATGTTAATGAGTTGGTGCATATCAGCTTGGTTGTTCCTTTGGCATTTGATGGATTGAACCAGGCGTTCCACTGTGGAAAGCAACAAAATTTTGCTCTGACTTTAGCCCACATGTTGAGGAGTTGAACAATTTAAAATCTCATGTTAACTCTCTTCAAAAGCAGATGGTTCTCTATGGTAAAAATAAGGCCTATTATATCTTCTACTAAACTTTAACACCTTTCATAGAATTCAATGAATAACTAATTGATTAATTAGACAAAATAATATAATTCAATTTCTACAACAACTGATAAAATCTCCGAGGTGTTATATTTAATTTCCTTAAAAAATGTATCAAAATATATAAACTATATAATTTGATTTATTTTCATTAATTAAATTCCTTTTCAGGTGTTATTACTTAGCAGAAGGAGCAGGTATTCTGATTTAATGAAAAAGTATTTTGTTGCAAACAAAAATCAATCAGAAAACAGATTTTACTTTTTTTACCTGGGATGTGTTTCTAATTGATATCTGTATTTTTAAAAATTCTCATTTTTTAATTGCGAACAGATAATTCTTATTTTTATAAAACTAAATAACTTTTAACATATTTGTTTATTAAAAAAAAGCAAATTTAAAGAAAATACTGTTTAGTATATATGTAAAACATTAAATCAGAAAACCGTTAAATAAATTAAAGAAAACATTTACATTACTATTTACATTCAAGCAATATATATGAATCATTTTGCCGTTATTCAAGTTTAAATTATCCATCCACATACGAATATTATAAAGCGAATATAATTAAGAATTGACGTGAAAATTAACAAAATATTTATAATAATTTATGCATTTCTCCATAATAATTTTTATCAAACCTGTCATAATTATAGCAGTTTTGTATGTAAATGGATGATGCCATTCAAGCCATGTAACATTAAGTAGGTTCAAAATTAGTTTAATACTTCATGCACACTATCATTTTGGTTTTTACTAAATCTTTTTATAGCTTTTCTTTTGATTATTGTGCATGCAGTGTGCATAAAAGACAAATATATACATGAGGTCTCAGTTGTGGGCCCTGCTCGATGTGATTAGACATCAACTGCTTCAGTATGTTGCAGTTTGGGTATTGAAGTGCATACCTCAGAAATAAAGATAAATAATTTGATTTCGTAAATATATTTTATAATAATTAAATTTTGTTATATTACAAAATTTGATCAATTTTTAGGATTTCAGTTTAAATATATTTTTCACATGATAAACTAAACTTAGAAATGTAAGTAATAAAAATGGATTAATTTATATGTTTTATAAACAATGTTAAAATTTAAATTATTTAAATAATTACCATCTTTAAAAAAATTAAAACCATTTTATTTTTAAAAATAGTTAAAACTTTACTTCATTAGTATATAAAATCCATAATATATATATATATATTAACAGTCAATGAAAAGGGCCTTTAACGTAATCTGCACTACATGGGCGCCATCTAGGCATTTGAACTTAGAAAAATTTATATAGTAGGCAGATACGTAAGTTAAGATTCAAAAAAGATTTATATATATATATTATTCCAACCGTTTGCCCAAGTTCACTAGCTCATAGAGTAGCAGAGATTTAAACATTTTAATAAGTTTTAATAGATTTGGATTCTCAAAATATATTAATATTTAAAACAATAAAATAAAAGAATCCACTGCCAGTAATTAACACACAAATAGATTTTATTAACGCATATTTAAAATTTGAGGAATAAATTTATTTTAGATTTTAACATTAATATTTTTTTTAAATTTTAAATTCACATTACTATTTAAATAGACCTCACAGATGGATATTTAAATTATATTTTACTTTAGCATGTCGATCATAGATAGTCTACATAGATTTTTTTCCACTTAAAACTTATCAAAACATTCATTCAATCTCAGACTAAAAGTTCATAGCCAACCCAATGTCAGCTTCCAGATATATACTTGCAACTAATGTAATATGAAGATGCTAGCATAAAACCATGCCGGTAGGAATGTGCATCTGACAACATGATATTATTTGAAGGAAATGATCCATGTCCAGAACAGGAAAGGGCATCTGCCTGACTAAGGAATCTTATATATATAATTATTTTTAAAGAGTGCTACATATGGGGGAGAGCGGTCTTTCTGCCGTCTTATAAATCCCTGTCCATAAAGCTAAAAGGGGTCAATGGCGCAGGAAATACATCTGAGACCATTTCAATGATATAACTGCCTCTTTTGGGCCATGCATTCAGCTGGGCACGTTGCTCTGTATGCAAAACATGCTTCACATTACATTAATATAAATGTCTATTTATCTCTCCACCAGCACTGACACAACTATGAAACAAATAACCTGAAATTAAAATCCTTTACATTATACATAAACGAATTTAAACATAGTTATTAATCTTTATCCATGCAGCTATCTACACCCAACTTTAATTTAATACATTTTATTTAACAGATAGAAATAAATAACCTAGTTTGGTACAAACATAAATAATTAAATTAAAAAAAATGAAAATGATTGAAATAGCAAATGTATATAAAAACAAATATTTATAATTGATTTAGAGTTATATTCTTTGTCAGATAAGAGTAAGTTCATTTATATTACTTTTTTTTTGATTGCCTACTTATTGACATTATACGGTAATTATTTAAAAGAAAGTTCAATTGGTAAAAGTTTATACTTTACGGATTCTGCAGATTTTGAGGTCCATCTTCATGATCACTTATGTAGATTGTTTGTTCTTCCTTTTTAAAAACAAAGCTGCTACTTGCCATTCTTTTTTGGTCCCTAACTATCATAGGGAGGTCTCATCTGGTTGTCTGGAAAATTTAATTTTATTGCAGACTTCCACATCGTGAAAATCTGCAATATATCTAGTTATAATGACATATTCATAGTCAGCTCTCAGATCCTAATTATAATAATAATTTGGCTTTTATACTTTTATTAGTCTCTTATCATCCAATCTTTGGATTCAACCGGCACGATGTCACTAATCCTCTGGTGTTCCAATTATGGTCCGTGCTAACATTTCTGGTGTTTGCATTGGTCATTTAATTTCTTTGTACTCCTATCTGACCATTTAATTTATTTTAAATACCTCATACGCTAGTTTGCTTTTGAACAATCATTTAATTAATAAGTCAATCATTTCCATTTTCTAAGATTATAGAAATCAACATTATTTCTATTTTTAAAATATCAATCTTTATATTTTTACTTTTTTACAAAAAAAAAATACTTTCAAATATTTTTATTTTTTTTAAATAGTTTTTTAAAGTTGTCCATCATGTGATCTATATATACATTAAACAGTTTTTAAATTTCAGATTTTAAGTTAAGTTTTTTTTTCTTTTTAATAAATTATTTTTTATTTATGATCCTTTTTATTTTAATTTTAAAATAATGTGACGGCATATGGCATATTATATTCCGTTACATATCAGTAAACTTCCTCAAAAACAAAAACATTAAAAAAAAAAAGAATTTACTTAGTATTAGTAATGACGTTACACAAATTGATTATACTATTTTTTTTTAAAAGGAAAAAACTTTGGTTATTAATTAAAAGACATAACTTTGGTTAGTAATTACAAGAAAAAAATGCTGACTATTCTTTCCTTTTCACCCCAGCTGAGATTACACCTCCTCCCTCAATAGTTCCCTTTTCCCTACATTTTATTATTAACTTAGGCAAGTCAAAGAAGTTACGTGATTTTAGACTTTTTGTTTAATTGATTTCTATTAATTATTATGTTTTATTCCTCGCATTTATTTCTACTTATGCGCAATTTTCTTACTGGCAGTACTTTTTACACAAAATTCAAACTATAACTTTACATTAATACAAAACATATATCTGTACTCATTTCAGAAAAAATATTATGGGCTTCATTTTCAAGGTACTCATGGTTTATTAAATATTGGACTATAACTATACATTAATACAAAAAATATATACTGATTTTTAAAAAAATATTACTGGCTTCATAGGTACTCGTGGTTTATTAATATCGGACTATAACATTACGTTAATACACAAATATATATACTCATTTTTAAAGAAAAATATTACTGGCATGATTTATTTTTAAAATTCTCAGGGCACTCCTGGTATAGGACCAAGGCAAGAATGCCATATGTTACTTATTTTATTTTTTTATATTTGAAAGACATGAAGATAGTAATAGAAAACTAGAAAGAGAGGTAGAGATACAATTAATAGTTGACAAAGGAGGGTAGATATTATCATATCTTTTATTTGATATCTTCTTGTTCTCAGAAAGTAGGAGGAAATGAAAGTAATGCTGAAGACATGTGCAAGAGTGGATAAATAGATGTAGATTAAATTAAGTGAAGAAAAATCAATAGTAATATTATAATAAATGCTGTGAAAAGAGAAGCAAAATTATCTCTGTTGGGGGGGGGGGGTATAAAGTTAAATGTGGTGAATTGGTATAACTATTTGTGAATTGTCTTGAGAAATCAAAGAAATTACTTGCCTGAATGGGAGAAACAAATTGATAAATGAAGCAAAAAAATAAAAAGAGACTGATAAAGAAATTAACAGTGTTTTTATATAATAAATATGATGTAATAGCAGGGTTAACTTATGATAATAATGTGTTATGAATTAGTAAAGGAGTGTTAGATTACTTAGAAAAAGTAAAAAAAAAGAAGTAAGAAAATATGCAGTAGATGCAAATATGTGGATGACAAAAGAAGCAATTCAAAGAGAAATGGGATGCAAGTATTTGTATGAGAAATGCAAAATGAAAATGTTCAGTAGTTTCAATGTATGTATAATAAAATAATAACAAAAATTGGGTTATGAATAAAGGACAGGCAACAATATGTGTAAAAAAGACAGTACGGTGTGCAAAAGATATGTTTAAAGACTTCATGTCAGTATACTTATGCAAAAGGTGGGATGATCATATTAGGAGAATTGTTGAGTATCATAGTGGCAAAGAATGGAATAGAAAAATAGAAGCATTAATAAAAAATATAGGGCTGTAATGATGAAGAACTAGAATGGAAAGTAAAAAAAGCTTATATATATATATATATATATATATATATATATATATATATATATATATATATATATATATATATATATATATATATATATATATATATATATATATATATATAGAAGTAAACAGAATAAATTATGATAATAGTAAGGAAAGTAATTTACTGTTTAATGTTTGAACAGAATCGTTAGCAACAAGGGAATAACCACATAAATGGAAAAATGTGGCTGATTTATTCTTAAGTTATGTAAGGAAGACATGCAAAATATTAGGAATCTGTTAATTGAATGTAAATGCCTTCAAACAGAAAGGATACAAATAATGAAGTTGTGAGAAAATAAATAAAAACAAAGTGATTATACAGAAACATGTGGGGTCTTCATTTTTATGCTGGGTTTGAAAAAAGATAAGGGGGATCTAGATATAAAGGCTATAGAATGGATAAAGATAATGTTGTGGAAGTGGAATGGAGCAGGATAGAGAAGAATATGTGAAAAACTTAGTGTGGGAAATGGAAAAGAAAGGTAAGGTGACTAACAGATGATTCCTGATTCCAATGAAACATAACCTTGCATCACATCCAAGCAATAAATTATCTTAGACAATTTGACAAATTTACCCATTAAGTATTTTCGATATTCTGTCCAGAGAGAATAAAAAATTTTAAATTTCATAGAAAATTAAAAAAAATAAAGTATTGCTAAATTTAGCAAATACTGAAATCAAAACAATTTTGGATATTCCATCAAAATTACATATAAACTGTTACTGATATTTTGTTAAAATCAAAACATTATGGATATTTGTTTGTAATTACCAATAAAAAAAATCAAAAATATTTCCATGCGTTTTGTCTAAAAAGAAAAAAAAACACAAATTTCAAAAATGGTGGCAGAATGCATGACTAAGCTAACACAAAAACCTAATACGAATATACTGTTATGCATTTCAAATTTTATTAAAATAGTTAGAAAAAAAATATTGTGGCAAAATATAAAATTTCAAAAGTTAAAAAAATATTGTGAGAAATATTTGTGTATTCATTAAATTGTTAAAAATATTTATTTTACGTTTGTATTTATTTTATGTTGTTCAATTTTGAACAGTAAATACATATAATATTACTTGTAAGTAGCAAATATTAAAATCAAAACAATTTTAGCAGTAAACTGTTATGGATTTCAAATTTCAATTCAACTTTTAAAAAATGTGTGTTATTACCTAAAAAATAGATCAGCAGTATCTCAGGTATTTTCATGCTCTGAAATAACAGAAAGAAAGAAAATGCTACAGTTTCGTTCAATCCTTTGACTTCATAACGTCAGAGCAAGAAAAAAAAAAAATGTATTCATGTTTTGAAAATGATAATGGTAAAACTAATAAAAAATAAATTGTATTATAAACAAATTTCACCCTTCTATCTGTTTATTTTTTTGAGGAACTTATAAATCTATCTATCCACTCATCCATATGCTTTATGTTTATCTATCCATCAATATATCTATTCAGTCATCTATCTATCTGTTCATCTATCATCTAAATCTATTTATCAATCCATCCATATGTCCATATATATATATATATATATATCTTTATTTATATATTAATTTATCTAGATCTATATTTCCATCAGTATTTTTCTGCTACCTCCTATGTCTGTGATCTACCTATCTACCTATTTATCAACTCATTAATCATTGAATTTATTATCCATCTATCTATTTATCTAACCACTCATTCATTTTTTCTTTCTATCTAATTATCTATATATTTGTTTACTAACCTATCTATTTATTTATCTGTCTATTAACTCATACATTTATTCTAATTATCTATATATTAATTCATCCATTTTATCTGTCTCTATTATTATCCTTTTAACCCATATATATATATATATACACCTGGGTCTCGTTTTATGCGGATTATTTTAATGCGATTTTGAAGTTATGCAATTTGGGTTTCTTCTTAATATCTTTCATATTTCACTATATTTATTACATATCAGTAAATTTAAATTATTAATAACTTATTTTGACTTGAAATACTTTTTTTTTTCAAAAATATAACATTATATTAGCAGTTAACATAAATATGGCCTGAAGCTGTATTTAGAATATTAGCTTCTATGTAATAACCTACTTATACTAATGAGTAAATAATAAGAATAATAGATTTGTATTTACATATAAAAATATCGCAATAAATAATCAAAAATTTTAAACTTTTAAACCGTATTTTGTTAAATATAACAGAAATAAATAATTTTTTAGATTTTTAAAATAAATAATAACCAAGATTTTATTGATTTTATAAACTGAAAATAATCTTTCTTATGATAATCTCTAATCTTTTTGTTTTGATTACAATGTCATTTTTTAATATAGAAACAAAAAAATCATTAACACAGCTCAAGACTGAAAGTGGCGCTAGTTGTATGTCACATGATGAATCTAATTTCTTAACATTTCCCAAATGAAGGCATATTGTCAAATAGTCAAACAACCACTAATGATTAAAATATGTATGAAAAAATGTAAAATTAAATACTGTAGTTAATAAAAAAAGTAAAAAAAGTTTGTCTTGTATTTTTTTTCTTCAAATATTTGAAATTCTTTATTAGTCAAACTTTATTTTCTTATTTTTTTAATGTGAATTTTAAAATAATTTTTTCCTCTTGCTTTGCTTTTATGCAACCCCCTATCCCCATTTTTCAAAGTAAGTTAAGTCTATTTTTGTGCGATTTCTTTTGTGCGCATTTTCTGAGGAACCTATCTACTGCATAAAAAGAGATCCAAGTGTATATATATATCTTCCCATCTATCATTTTATCTATCTGTATGTCTTTCTACCTATCCCATCTATTTATTTATTTAGCTATCTATTTACTTATCTATCTACATATCTACTTAAATTTACCTATCTATCTACCCATTTATTCATTCTACCTATTTACTTACTTATTTATATATCTACTTATTTACATATCTACTTACATATTTATGTATATAGGTATCTGACTTTCTATTTATCTGTCTTATCACCCAGCCATATATATATATATATATATATATATATATATATATATATATATATGAATGTATAGATAAATAATATATATATATATATATATATATATATATTATTTATCTATACATTCATCCAATCAGACTATCCATCTATTTATCTCTGTATCAATCTATCTTGACATCTATATATTTTTTTATCACTTTGTGTTCTCTATCTAATTATTTATCCAACCTTTTATATTATTAACTATTTATCTTATTAACTTCCTATCTAGTTGACAATTTATTTATTTCATTTTCTATATGTTTACTCACCTATTCATACATACTTTATCTTTCCAACTATCAATTTATTTATTTATTATATCAATCTGGTATCTTTCTATCTAATTATATAAAGCAGGTAAGCAGTTACCTAGGTAAATAACAAGATAGATGTATGAGTAATTGGGTGGATATAATACATATATAGATATATGGATGTATAGATAGATGGATAGATTTATAGATCGATGAATGAATAAATAAATATATAAACAACAGATAGATGAATAGATAGACATGAGTGGGTGGATATATAGATATAAAGATAGATATATAGATAGATTGAATATATATGGATGGATAAATACATTAATGGATGAATAAATTAATAGAAAAATATATAACCAGGTAAAGACAAACAGGTAGATGGAGAGATGAATACATAAACATACAAATATATAGAAAGACAATTAGATAGATAATGTGGGGTAATGGATAGATGGACAAATAAATTCTTGAACCTTAAATATGTACAAACATAGAACATGCTAATCCATTATTCTATTTATATAAATGATATTTTGTGATGTTGCCTTTTAAGTGCTGTACAAACTTTTCTTTTTGATAAACTTTATTATTCATCTAATTATATTCCTAGTGAATTTTTTCATATGTATTATACATTAAAATGCATGTAAATGGTATATTTTAGTGTAATAATTTTTATTCAAAAATTCTGCACTAAAAGGTGGGAAATTCAAAATTTCTGCTTTCACAATAGACATAAGCCTGCCCTGACATGTTTAGCCTTTGTCTCTTGCCAAGGCTATAAAACATTCAGCATTTTATGACATTACAATTTCCAATGAAGCAAAAACATGTTTATTTACAAATTTATTACATTTTAAATTTTTTTAAAAATAATTTGCACTATATTTATTAGATATCAAGAAATATAAATTATTAATAACTTATTTTGACTTGAAATACTTTATTTTCAAAAATATAATGTTATATTAGCAGGTAATATAAAAATGGCCTCAAACAAATAAAAAAATTATAGCTTTGACAGTAACAATCTACATTATGTTTAGAATAAGAAAATATCATAATTTAGCAATAAATATTTAAAAAATTTAAACTTTTAAAGTATAATTCATTAGATATAAGAAAAATGAATATTTATTCACGTGTTTAAAAATAATCAGAAACAATAAATATTTCATTGATTTTATAAACAGAAAATAATCTTTCTAGAAATGATGATGTATAACATCTTTGTTCTGATTGCAATCTCATTTTTAATATTTACAGAAATAAAATGTAAACATTTAAAATTTATTTCAGTAGTAAACAAAAATATCTATCAAATGAAGTCAAATTTATTATTTTCTGAAAAAAAAATCATTTTTATCATATATTTTATGTTGATGTATGAGACAAAGAAAAACATCAGAAATGCTGAAATGTAAGAGGTGTGATGCTGCCATTTGGAACAGTTAATGGAAGCAATCAGAACTACTTTTTTAGAATGTCTTTGGAATAATCTTTATAATATAAATATGGTCAACTTTTCTTATAAAAACCATCTTCAAAATTTGTTATAAAATATATTGTTAGGAAATCTTTCATTTATTTTGCATGGCCAATTCAATAAGATGTCATTTTACAATAGCTATTTTTTTTATTATCCAAATTCATAAACTGAATATTATTTTTATTTGTATTACAAAACTTGCCATTTTATTTTTAGAATTTTATGGAGCATTCTTAAATGAAATATTTTTAATGTCTTTATATACATCAATGGATTCTCTATGCAACTAATTAGGTTTCAGAACTTACAACCTTTAATCAAATAATTTATGTTTTAACTTGTTAAAAGCAGCAACATCTCATTGGTATCAATTTGTACTTAAACAACTGCTGCTTTTTACAAACTTCCAAGTTATTCAAATTGAAATCACATTTTCAATTTGATAATTATACAAAGTAAAAGTTGCTGAAGATTTTTTTTCTATCACTGGCTAATAAAAAAACTTGAGATTTTTTAGTATTAATCATTAAATCAAAGTTTTTATATGTTGCATTTAATAATATATGTCTTTTGATTTGCTCAGAAAAACATAATCATGAATTTGCTATAATTCAAGATCCAAAAAGTTAAATAGTTCTCCTTTTTGCATTTAGTCAATTCAAATTAAAAATTACATCAATAAACAAGAATCACATCTTGATCCCTGATTAATTAAGACACTTATAAATTGTTTCAAAGCCTACTGCCATAAAAATTATAAACTAAATTGGTGCAAGTACACATCCTGTCCAGTGCATTTTTCACTAAAATGCCTCATATTTTCCACTTGCAGTTTACATAAATGTTTTACACAATTAATTAAATGAAATCAACAACAATAATAAATTGAAAGTGGAAGAAAAAAAATTAAAGAAATGATTTTGATTTTATATAATTATAAATTTGTAACAATAAATTATTATTATTATTATTATTATTATTATTATTATTATTATGTTGTTGTTGTTGTTGTTGTTGTTGTTGTTCTTGTTGTTGTTGTTGTTATTGATTTAATTAACTTTGAGACCATTTTTGTAAACAGCAGTTATAAATATATATGGTTTGTAAATGTTGCATGAGTCATTATTATTATTATTATTATTATTATTATTATTATTATTATTTTTATTATTATTATTATTATTATTATTATTATTATTATTATTATTATTATTATTATTATTATTATTATTACTACTACTACTACTACTATTTTATAAATCTATATATAATTTGCAAATTTATATATATATTTGTAGAAATAATTTGAAAATTGATCATGAAAATGCTCATGTAATATGATTGAAAGTTAATATAATTATATATATATATATTATGTTGATAAAAGTGATTCATAGACTAAGCAATATTCATAAAAAAGGATTATAGGTGCATGACTGATAATTTATATAATATTTAATCATTAGAAACATGCAAAAGAAATAACGATTAATTATAAAATAAAAAACACAGTTTTAGAAGGATGATTTTTGGTTTGTTTGATGTTTAATTAAGCCTGATAACCATCATTAGCTAAATTTTACAATTTTTTGAATTTGCACTGACATCAAAAAACATAACCTTATATTGTTCATAAGTGGGAGGCACAATGATCAATCCATGATCAACTTAGCATCAAAAACAATAGTTTAATATATAGTTCATATTACAATTAAATATTTGTGTTATTAATACTTATTTAACATATATAACTATCTTAAAAATAAAGATATAATATCTCTTATAAAATACCATTGTCTCTCGTGTAATTATCATTAAATTTTATAACTGCTATTAAATTTCTTTTGTTAAAGAACATTTTTAATTTATTATCACATTATTTATCGTAATTTTATTTTGAGATTAAACGTAGGAATAAATTTTAATTAAAGAAAGTTCTTAAAAGCGATATAATAATTTGAAAAATTGTAATACAGTGAAGACAATGATTAGCAAAGTAATAATTTAATGGAAATGAATTTTAACTACCAATAACGTGCCATTAATATAGATTGCATTTTTTTTTTGTTTTTATGAATTTTCTAAAAATAGTCACTAAAAAAAATTATATATATATTTTATACACAATTAAATTAATTCAAAAATTATTATTTTCATCATCCACATCATAAGCAAAACTAAAACAAAGAAGAATTGCAGTAAAAATATATATACATTAATTAATCAATATAATTTTGTTTTTGTATATAATATGTGATGAATATTTTGACCTAATTAATCTTATATTTTAATGTAAATACATGTGCATTATTTGTTGATTTTATTATATTGTTGTTTTTAATCATGTTATTAGGCTATATATTTATACTTACAAATGTAAATTTGAAATGACAATTATATTAATTAACAACGTTTTGTTAATATGAAGGACGCAGTTTATGAATATGAACTTCGAAAAGAAAGGCAAATGATTAGCAGGCTAGGCAACGCTGAACTAAAAATAGGCTCTTATTCTCATAGATCCGTCATTAGATTCTGCTTTCTAGTTATAGTTATCTAATAAAGATTATCTTATAATAAAATTGCCCTAAAATAGTAAGTACTTTTAACAATAACAACAACAAAAATATTTTAATATATGACTTCCATACATTTAATTGATACAATTTTTTTTTTTGTTCCAATCATTGTTTTTAAACATTAATAGAAGTTCATTATGTCTAAACTTAATATTATGCATTTATAATTAAAGTTGCTTTTTTAATGTTATGAATATCTCGTTATGATAAAAATTATATTTCCTAGTCACAACTTAGCAAGTAATAGAATAAATAACTTATTTCTCTCAATACTCCCATTTCTAAGAATCATAATGTTACAAAATTTTAAAGATTACATTTACAGTTATATCAAAATAACACAATTTATATCAAGTTATCTTTAACAATTTTGAAAATAAAATATTTGTTTATAAATGACTATATGTACATTTTAAAAAGATAAATAGAGTAAGAACTATCTTATATTTTTTATAAATTAGATTTATTATTCGTCTGCAGTAGCATTTGTATTTTTAGTAAATGAATGTTTTGATATGAGTTTAGCTAAAATGTTTTGCAACCGATGAATTAAAAATTAAATTGTGTTTTTTATACAGAACCCTTGTTATTAAAACATTAAGGTCATATATCTTTAAATGAATTTTAAAAATAATATAAAATCGTTAAACTTATTATTAATATTTATTCCTACAAGCAATATTTTAAGACTATTTATGTATAGTAATATAATTATAACTAATGTAAGAAAGAATTATTTAAATCAGTTTCCAACTAAGGCAGATAATATATTCCATGTTTTTTTAATTAACACTTTTGAAAAATATTTTTTAAAAAAAAATGTATATTTTGAAACAACATATTTTTATTAATAAAATTTAAAATAATAAAAGCCCTGCAATTATCAGCTTTATATTTAATATAGCTTCCAGTAGTCATTTTTATTAATTCAAAATATTAGGTATTGAATTTGAAAGACTAAAAAGTAGCTCTTAATACTTTTGTTTTAGATTAATATCAGAAATATTAATGATCTTGCTAATTCAACTGAAGTGTTTATATTAAAGTAAACTTGCATTAAAAATCAGTCCTCTCTCATGCTTTTGAAACTTGGTTTAAAAAGTGTTAATGTACAACCTCATATTTCTAATTCATATCCACATAAAAATAGTTTGTGTTTAAATAATGAAAATAACTAATTTTTGCACTGAGATATTCATAAGCCCAAAGCTATAAGAAACACTGATGGTTCTAACAAATGTACCCAAATCTAGAAATCATTTCATTTCTTTTTAAGACTTTCTCTTATAAATAACTTTGTTCAATATCAAATATATTCAAAAACAAAATGTGAAGTAATCAAAGCAATGGATTTCTTCACCTAATGAAAATAAGATAATCATTTACGTTTTATAATTTTTTCACAATTTAAAAATTTATTAGCAAGTACTTAAGTCTTCACTAAATAAGAAAATCTTCCTTTAGAAATTAATAACAGACTTGTTTATATTTTTAATCTTCCATCACATTGCATTTTACTTGGTTGCAATCTATTCTATAAACAAATCAAATGATATTATTGATTTATTGTATTTTCTGAACAAATGATAATTCATATCCTCTATACAGTTCTTTTTTGTGTGGCTTTAACCATTTGTTTTTAATAATATGAACACAGTTCTTTGCAATAAATACTTTGAAAAATCAACCCATGTAGCAAAAATTATTCAAGGTTTTATTCTATCCATCACTTCATCAAGTTAAAAAAAAATGTTATTACTTTTCCGGGTCATTTAAATAAATATAACTCTATTAAATATTATATAAAATATTTCAAAAAGCACATAAAGGTTATATAATGAATATTTAATATACACTTATCTGAGTCTAATATAACATCATTGCTTTATATTCTTATTAAAATAACTAACACTAAAAATATCATAGCCAATAAAATGTGATGTGGCCTAGTTATGTACTCACAAAGATAAGGTAGAAAATCCTCAAACAAATCTAGAACATTTTAGATATGTAATTGCAGAGCTTAATTTCAAAAAGTAACTATCAACATTCTGAGGAAAAAATATTTCAGAATATTTACTTATCAGAAATCAAATTTAAAAGTGTATCTACACCTGAGAGGATTCCATTAACTTAATAAGGAGAGCAATAAAATAATAAATAATCTCAGAATGGTCAATTAATATTAAAATTTCTAAAACAAATTTATGAAAAAAATTTGACCAAACCTACTTTAAAAGTTTTAAAATTTCTTCATATGAATTTATATCTAAACAACACTAAAGTAGTAAATAATTTCATTCAAGTACTATATGTATAAATGAAATTATACTCACTGCTCAATAAATTATATTATATTCCATATTAAAATTCTTGGAAACTTTTTGTAATTCTTAGATCATTATATTTTTCCCAAAATAGTATGAAATTCTTTTATTCTTTTTAAAAAAGATCTAACTGCTTTAATATTTCTCCTGAAAGTCTTAGATTGATGAACATAGATGTCATCAAATAAAAAAAAATTAGACTTTTTTAAACTAAACTCGTTTCTGTTACATGTAATTTTATAATACATAAAAAAAAACTCACTATTATGTATATTTATTTTATAATGATGATTTTTATGCAAAGAAAGTTGCCATAAGATTTTTATGCTATTAATATACCAACTGAGTGTGGTCAAAATTTATTTTTATATTTTCTAACATGACTGTTTGTTTCTGAAATAAGATCATCTATATTTGACTTCTCAACTTATTATTTTAACTTAAGAAACTTACTTTTCATAGCATATCTGTTATATAAAAATCAAAAGCTCAATTTTAATTCTATATTTTTATGGACACTTATATAATTTTTGAATGAAAGTGTTTACATAATATCATGATTCTATAATCCTATTTAAAATTCATATTTACACTATTTTCGATGGTTCACTCAATAGTAACAGTTTTTTTAACAAAAATAACAAAACTTGATGCATTTAAAATTAAAATATTACTTCACTAGAGCTTTTTAATTCACATGGTACAAGAATTATATTTCATGTCTCAGTAAAATTTGTCAGATGTTATTTGTAAATTTATTCTAAATAACATATTTATTGTACTAAAAACACTTGACATTTTGGACTAAACTGATCTTTAAAAGAACTATTTGCTAATTATTTTAAAATATTTGGGCAATTCTACTTCAATTTATATTTCAAATTTTAATCACTTCTGTCCCACTTTTCACTCTTTATTATTAACTGTATTTATTAATATTTAATATTTAGTTTCATTTTTATTAAATATGCATAATATTTTTACATTAAAATCTTTGTTAATGCTAAAGAATACACTGACAAATTAATATTTACTAGGAATTGTAATTTTTTTTTTTTACCAAAACAAGGCTATTGAAGTATTAACATGCAAATTAATCCCAAATAACTGACTTCAACAATACTCAGTAGTATAAGTAACCAAGTTTTTATTTAAAATACACAAATAGAGAGAATCATTTTTAAAGGAAATGTGATTAATAGACAATATATAATTTATTGCCACAAAACGTTACATTTATAAAAAAAAAAATCAAACTCTATGCTTATAAAATATAGTTAATTTTAATAACAAAATATTATATTATATATATAAACATTAGTAATAATACTATATGTTATAGGTATGAATACCACCAACTTTTAAATTAACTTTATAATGGAAGGTGGAAAAAAATATTTTATTGTAAACAACAAGTTACAACTTGTGATCCATGTATAAATAATAACTAAGAAATCTTAGGAATAAAATTATACATGGTTTTTGTAAGAGAGTTTTCAAATGTATTGGCTAGTTGATGAAAGGTGCAGCTACAAAATTAAATTTGTAAACAATATGTCTTTTTTTAATCTTCATCAGTATAGTGATAACTGTTGATATAAATTCAGTTAAATTTATAATAGATATATTATAGAAAGCATAAGTAAAAATATATAGATTAACATAAGATTTAAAAAAAAACATTTTAAAAAAAAAAGGGTTATCTTTTTTAATGACTGGAGAGTTGTTAAGATGAATTGAGAATATTTGAATGTTTTTACTTTGGTAAAATGTTATTCCTCTAAACATGTTTAAGTTTTTCTTATCCAAGAGGTCAATATTTCCCTATATAATGGTTTGTGAAATTTATTTATCTTGCATATAGTAGTAGGGAAGTAATGTTTAATGATTAAATAAATTGAATAGATTTGTTTGGGTAATAGACCTTTGCTTAAATAAATGACAGTGGATAGCTTTTTATATATTAAATTAAGATTTTTTGGATGAATATTAATCCTGCTATAATTTTAAAAATTTAAAATATTATAAAATTCTCCAACTTTAAACCTTAAATGACTGTTTTAGCTATAATGCTAAAATATATATCCATAAGGCATAATATATCAACAAATTTCTAAGATTCAATTACTAAGTTTAATTAGTGATTTCTTGGTTATCAATCTTACTTGTATATTATTTCCATTTTTTTAAATAGTTCAATTAGAATGCAGAGAAATGTTAACAATATTATATTGAAAGTTTAAATATATCAGTATTATTATAAATTATATTAATATATAAAAAACTGCATTATCTTTAGTAATTATATCAGAAAATAAAATATAGTCAACAAATAAGATGAAGTGATCTATAGTGTTAAGATATGAAAGATAAAAAAGATATATGTTTTTTCAAACTTTCTGATGAGTTTCTTTATGCATGTCACATAAGAATAATGATACCAACAATGATAACAATGCTACATTTCTGCTTTAATCAATGGACTGGAGAAGAATTGATTATGTAAATTCTGGAATTTCTAATATAGTGGAAACAATAACTGAATGTTAAATTGATTAGAAAAATAGTTCCAATTTAAAAAATCAAAAATAACTTAAAATTTATTTGATCTATATTTTAGATGGATCTAATTAACATAAAAGATGATCATTTAAATTAATTGTGTGATATGCACATTTTTATATCCATAATTTTATGACAGCACTTGGATAGTGTAGTGAGAATAAATTCATTATTTTTTATAATGATAATATTAAAAAAAATTAGTTGATATCTTTCATAATTATTGATCACAATTAATGTACAATAGAATACAAATCAAATATATCTTTTTTTAAAATTATAATATGATGATAGTTAAAAGATATTGAAGCAAAATATGGCAAGTAAACAATTGATTGAAACCATTATGTAGCAGTGACAATTATATACAGAAAAATAGCATGTAACGTGTAATCTGAATAAAGTGAGTCACTATGGTGATATAATTTTATTGCATAGTATTACAGAAAATCTCTTCTATAATATAATTAATGTGATTATAGAGATTCACATTTTTATACCAATCTTAATAAGATCAAATTCATATTGAAATTAAACACTATGTAATGACTTTTATTTAAAAAAAGAAATTCTGGTAATATAAAGATTGACAGATCTTTATAATAGTGTAAACATTATTTTAGGAAGCCTAGTAGTGATAATTTTATAATTGGACATATGTTAATCATGTTAAGTTGCAGATAAAATCTAAATTCAAAATATATTCCAATACATATTTTTTCTCAGATATAATTTTATTAATGCAAATATTTTTAGTTATAAAATTGGATGTGAAATTTGTTATGAAATTTTATTTTGAAGTCTATACGTGCAAACAAAATGATTTGTAGAATTGTGAACAGAGGTAAAACTATATGATTAGTCTATAAAATTGAAGATTATTAGAAAAAAAAATCCATGAAAAATTATATATTTATTAAAAAAATACTATTCTGAAAAAAAATGTTTACATCTTATATTAATAAAATTTATTCTGTTTTTAAAAAACTTAAATGGTGTCCAATTCCAAATTTTCAGACTTCTAAGAAGGAATACTATGGCATGCTTGATCATAATTCATGAGTTAAAAGTCATTGAATCTACTGACTAAAGTGTGCTGATTAGATTATTCACATTTAGTTACTATATAAATAAATTTTAAAATACTAACAATTGCAATAATAATAATATATAGAATTGATTTTAGATATTGATTTGCTTTTAGAAATTTAAGGTGAAATGAAAGAGTAAACTTTCAGTTAATAGTATTTTTTACATCTATATTATAAAAGCTATACAAACATCAGCCAAGGCAATGACCTAAACTGCATTGACAGATTCTGTAAAATTAAAAAAGAAAGAGATAGTTGATTTGAAAAGTAAACATGTATTTTATTATAAAAATAGAATTCAGATTAAAGGTAATAAAAGATGTAGCAATAATATTGTTGTGATTTAAAGTAGGTGAAATATAGTGACAGGATTAATTATTAAATTTAAGGGAACACACCAAATGTAGATAATTCAGCATTATCTTCAAACAAAATGTCACTCTCATAATTATGTAGAACATTGTTATTTAGATATATTGGTGAAATCACACAACTTTTAAAAGTGTTACAAGATATTTTAATACATGAATTGGAAAAAAAGCTGAATGATAAAAATGCTGCAAAAGAAGTTGAATGTGGAAATAAAAATAATAGATGAAATAGTCTTATGAATGTTGTAAATAAAAATTGAAAGCAAATATGAGTTTATTAAAACAGGTAAAACTCCATATAGTAGTGCCACTCAGTGCAAGCCAGAATAGCCAGTGGACACCAGAAGGCTTGTGCATAAAATTTCTATCTAGTGCCTATTCATCTAATATGCCCAGACTTGTTTCTAGCTTGTGTTGCCTGTTTTAATTACAGTTATGAAAAAACATAAAAAATAGCAATTATGTGATGCTTAGTAGTTTAAATGTGAATTTAACACATTTGTGATAAATTTGTGTACTTTAAATTTGTATTCAATTCAGTACCAAAATATTCAAGTATTATTAAAAATAAATATTTTACATAAAATATCACTTATTAAAAACAATAACTATTTAAAAATCATATGCATATGCACCACATTCTCTATACAGATAAAAAAAGAAAAATATGGAAAATAATTATATTTTATAATTTTAATAAAAATAAAAACATAGCAATTAATATTTAAATAAAATAAGTATAACTAAGAATACAGTAAAATTGTGATATCCCCACCCCCCACCAAAAAAAATCTAAACAAACAAAATGTAAAAACATTAAAATTAATACATTTTATAGTAAGGCAGCAATATTTTTTTTTCTTTCTTAAAACAGTGTATGTTATCACATTTATTAACAACGTTTCTAAGTTTACATTAAAAGCACATGCAATTTTATTTTCACTTTACTATATTTTCCAAATTTTATGTGTATAATATATGTGTGTTGCATTAAATAAAGAATATATATATATTCTATTATTATCAAAGTTTTTCAACAAAATGTGATCAATTATACATAATGTATAATACTTACAAGGTACATTTGGAACAAAATATAATGTGAATATCAAGGCATTAACTGTATATGTTTTAATTAAGTAATTATTAATCTTAATAATTTAATAAAAACCATTATTTTATGATATAGCTCTAATTTTGAAATTGTATAATAAATTATGGTTGAAAAACATTAGCAAACCAATACCAAACATTGGATAATTGCTAAATTAGTCATCAATCATGGACAGAAATATGCATACTTTTATAAAAAAATAATGAATTTTAAAAATAAAAATACCATTTACTCTACATCATTAGTAATTCATAAATATTAATCCACTAACCATCACATGATTACCATTTTTTGTGTTTACACAAGCTGTCAAACATAGGCAACTCTCCTATATAGTATTGCCACCCAGTGCAAGGCACTAGATAGGTATTTAATGTACAAATCTTTTTGCATCTATTGATTATTCAGGTTTGCATTGGGTAGCACTACCATAAGGATAGTTTTGCCTCTGTTTTAATTCATGAATAATTTTAATTAAATAAAAAAGTATTATTTAAACTAAAAATGGATAAATTTAACAAAGAATCAATATTTTTTTTTATAATAGTAATATCAAAAATAGTTTAAATACAAATTTATATATTATTATTATTATTATTATTATTATTATTATTATTATTATTATTATTATTATTATTATTATTATTATTATTATTATTATTATTATTATTATTATTATTATTATTATTATTATTATTATTATTATTATTATTATTATTATTATTAACACATTAAAATAGGTAAAACTCTCTATATGTATTGCCACTCAATGCAATCCAGAGTGATCAATACGTAAAGAGAGTTTTGCCTGTTTTAATAACAGTTATAAGCAAGCATAAGAAATGGTGATTATGTGATGTTTATTGGCTTATATTATTAACAATTTTTATATATATGAAAGATATGATTTGGTCTAACTGATAATGTTTTGTTCAGTCACAAACGTTATTTACAGTTTCAAAGTTTCCTATTACATTTAATATTTCACTAAGTCACAAATATTATTTGATATTACTTATAAGGTAAAAATTTATTGTTTTATTTTTAACAATTTTGTTCTATTTATGAATGCATGTATGTTAATTTTCATAATTGATGACAATTGGAGTTGGTACTTTTTTTTTAGTGCTGGTATACTATTGCTTGTCAATCATAGCAATATATTCTAGCATTTTTAATTTAGAATTATATAATAAAATAACAGCCTTTATTTCAGTTTTAAGATGCGTATTTTTCCTTCTGGAAATTAAATATTTTTAGTTTTGCTTATTTCATTTAAATAATAATTGCTGTATTTTTACTTTTATAAAAAGTATAAAGTACAGTTGTTTTCCATGTTATTTCTTCGTATATATATATATATAATTTTTAAATAATTCTTATTTTATTTATTTTTAATTAGTGATTTTTAATTATAAGCTGCTTATTTTTAATAACGCTCGAATGTTTCAGGCCTAAATCAAATTCAAATTTAAAGTTCACATAAATCACAACGTCTTGTTCAATCATTTCTAATAAAAAATAAATACAATTTTAATTTTCTGTTGGTCATATAATTAAATAATATAATAATAATGACTATAATTAAATTTTCTTTAATTAGTTTTTGTATGATTTATTTAAAATTAATTAGATAACTAACTTTAAACATCACTGCTTCTTGAAAGATTTGGATTTTATAAAATTAAAACTTAATCTTTTATTTACTTGCATAAACGTATTAAATATGAAAATCTAATTTTATTTTTAAGCTATGATTTACAATGAATAAATTTAAATAGATGTAAAATTTAGATTACTACTTGAACTTGTTTTATTTATTCTGTGTTTTTACAATATTTCTTACAAAATAGCAGCAGAATGAAATATGAATTTAACATTCATTTGGAAAAAAAAACACCAAATTATTATTTGTGAATAATGGTTATTATTATATTTTGTTGCTAACATGAGCAGCTGTTTAAGTAAATATTTTTACAGGAAATGAATCAGTGAAAACAATCTATCTTATAAAATATATCCATGTTCTTGGACGTGAAATTGGAATTATTGTTGTAGATCACATAAATATATTTCCTGCTATTATAATACGTTGAAATATTTATCAATAGTACAATATTTTTATTTGACATTATAATTAAAAAAATATTTTATCATTTGTATTCATTGATTCAAATGAAGTTTTTATTTTATGGGTTTTATATTTATTAATCTGTAACAATGATGCATTTTTTTAGAATTCACACGATTATTTCCACAGATATATATAGTTTAATGGTTGTACGCTTGTAGTTCTTTCAGATAAATTGAAATGAAATATTCTGCTTTTTAAATCTTTTGTTGCAAATAATCTCCATATTACAAGCTTTTCTTAATTTTATTTACATAAGTGATTTGTTACATGACATTTTATATATATTACATTTTATATAAGTCAGAATTTTGCTTCTGCTATATATTGTCCGATCATGACATATACATTCTAATCCATGAGGTTTCCTCAAGATATCTATACAGTCAACAAGATAGGTGAGAAGTGTAATGTGGTATGCAGAAGATTTGGATAAAGAATTTATGTAAGTATATTTGTACAAAAGATGAGATGATTATGTTAGGAGAATTGTTGATCATTACAGTGATAAAAAATGGGATAGAAGAATAGATGCATTAATAAAAAATAGGGAGTTGAAGAGATAAACAACTAATATGGAGAGTAAAAAGGGTTTAAATATATATAGAAGTAAATGGAATATTGGTTGTGAGTTAATTTTTGATAATAGCAAAGAAAATAGTCTACTGTTTAAGACTTCAAGAGGATCTTTAGCAACAAGGGGATATACACATAAATGGAAAAATGTGGGTGATTTAGTTTGAAAGTTGTGTAAGGAAGGCATAGAAAATATTACACATCTGTTAATTGAATGTAAATGCTTTAAAGAAAAAAGGGTACCAATAATGAAGTTATGAAAAAATAAATATAAACAAAGTGATTGGTTTTTATGCTGGGTTTGGGAAAAGATAAGGGGGATTTAGATATAAAGACTTCAGAATTGACAAAGATTATGTTGTGGAAATGGGATGGAGCAGGATATGGAAAACTTAGGGCAGGGAATGAAAAGGAAAGGTAAAGTGGCTAACAGGTTTTTCTGGGCATAATTGCAGAAAGATTTGTGACTCCATATAAGGAGAAGTCACAGTGCATCACATCACTAAAAAAGTTATTTGGCAGTTCAAATATATGTGAACAATGTGTGACTAAACTATCTTAATTTACTAATGAATGTTTATTAGAATAGCTCAGCTTAGAACAGGAGATTCTCAATTAATAAACAATTGACAGATAACAGACATCAAACACTGGACAAATTTAAATAAACAATACATTTATTGATTACCAAAATAAAACATGGAAAAGAAATTAATAAAATCATATACACATAAAATTGAAATAAATTAACTTTTTCTATGGATAGTTTTATATAAATCATGAATGTAATGAGTTTATGATTGTTTACATCATCTAAAGAACTGTGAATACCTTAACATAATCATGTGCCTTATTCTGTCTTTATTGAAGTATTAAAACAATTATGATGAATTTTAAACTTATGCTACAAAAATTAAGAGTGCATGCTAAATTACCATGAAATCATTGGAGCATAAAAAAGATAAAATTGAAGAAATATTGGAAATGCAACTTTGAAGTTTGTCTCAAGGATAATAAGTCAGGCTGAATGGTTAGTGATGATTAACCTGAGCCTATTAATGAAGAGCTTATTAGCAACATTGTCAACTATGGCTCTGTATGTTTACTAATTAAATATGATGATATGGAACTACCAGCTATATAAGCTATACCAAAGCTTAAACAAGGTCGGAATTAACTGAGCGCATTCAAAAAAAAATACTACACAAATGCTTAAAGCTCAAATATTTTACGATATTTTAATGAGTGAGAAAATTTTAATCAACAACACATAAGTAGAAATGAGATTCTTTATGTATATAAAAATAAGGCACATAAGCTCATAAATACTTCAAAAAAGTTATCATTATATCATATCAATAAATAAGGCAAATAACAGTTTCAATAATTGGTAAAAATGCCTATGATTAATTATTTGAACAGAAAATTATTTTCTTAGAATCCCAACATTTAATTATAACAGTTAATTACACAACTGAATATAAAATTGGTAACATGAACAACTTATGACTGATTAATATTGTCAAACTATCCACAATTAATAAAAATGTTAATTTATATTAAAGACATATAAATAAAACAAAATAATTAATAACTCATCCATACTTGAAAGTTAATCGAAAACATACAATATAATTCAATAAAATTAATTCACATAAATATTCATGGGTTAATTAATATAAATCTAGGATTACTTTACATTAAAAAAAAGAGAAGTTCTAGGCATAAATTTTAATCATGCCTGCCTTCTTGAGTAAATAAAGTTTTTATATTAATATACTAGTACTGCAGAAATGTTCAAGGTAATACATATATTCATTTTCTGGATTATTTGGTTAGCTTGTCATTTATTGAAAATAAGGTTGTAGAGGAGCTTCAGTGTAGAGGTTGCTTGATTGGAAAAAAAATCAGAACATCAGTTAGGTTACTAGCTTAGATCATGCTAGGATGGAGTTATGTCTAAAGAAAAGTTTGCCATGGTGTAAACATCTCAGTGACTTATTAGTATTGGATCAATAACTGAGATGGATGGTCCATCTATTTGATCATTATGGTTTCTTTTAGCAAGCTATATCCCATTTAGTAGATGTGAGGAATCATGGCTGATGGTTACTAAAGATTAATTGACTAAAATAGGTGGTAAAGTCTGGAAAAGCTTAATAATGAAGATGTCTGGAATTATTCACTCATAAGAACAGATGGATAATAATTTACATTAAATTTTGAAGTCTATATATGATTTCAGCTCCTTTATTTTTTTCTTAAAAACTTTTAAAATAGGGATTAGTCAAAAAAAGGAATACTATTCAAGCTAAAACAACATTCCACTACTAATTAAATTTCTAATTAATCACCTTGTGTATTTTTTATGCTAACAATGACTGCTATAAATTCCATACTTAAGATTAGTAATTAAAGTCAAATCCCATATATCATGACAATTCTCTGAAAAGACATCCACATTCTAATACAGATGTGTTTTCTTTAAAATATTGAATCTCCAAATATTTATCGTGTTCAGTATTTTTATTGCTGAGGAAAAACTAAAGCCTCAAGTGTATTTTATATATGGAAATAATAAGACAAAGCTTGTAATGCTATTACAAATTATAAAAAAGTATTTTTTTCAAAATAAAATATTTACCTTTATAGTGCACTAATTGAAATTATGTATTTTGAAACATTTACAACTACTAAATATTTATGTTTGTTAGATCATAGTTTTTGATAAAGTGAAAGACATTCTCTAAAATTTCATGTATAGTCAGTGGGAATTTTTTAATAAACTTGGCAGCTAGGCATCTAAATTTGCCTATAAAATAACAAAATAATTAGTTAGTTTTATTGCTAGAGAATTCATAAAAAGTTTGAACTTTAGAAGTCATCAATGAAATCGATCTATGTATCTTATTTTTCAGTGCCTGATGTTTTATCATTGCACAAAACATGCAGGATGTACTTAGTTAATGTAATGCATTTCATTTTGTAATTATATGTTAACTTCCATATAAACTGTAATGGACAGTAGTAACATCGGTACCCAACATCAGAAAGCTTTAATAGATCTATAGCCTAGAATTTCATATTAAGAGTTTATTAAAACGAAATTTCGATTATTAAAATTACTACCATTATTTAAACATTTTTAGAAGAAGGAAAAAAAACATTTAAAAAACAAAATTGATTTTATCATGAATATTTAAAGGCATAATCTATTATCCCCAATGAAACTTTTTAAAGTACTTTTGCACCTTTAAAATAAAATATTTTAAAAACATGTTAACTTTATCTATCTATCTATCTATCTATCTATCTATCTATCTATCTATCTATCTATCTATCTATCTATCTATCTATCTATCTATCTATCTATCTATCTATCTATCTATCTATCTATCTATCTATCTATCTATCTATCTATCTATCTATCTATCTATCTATCTATCTATCTATCTATCTATCTATCTATCCATCCATCCATCCATCCATCTATCTATCTATCTATCTATCTATCTATCTATCTATCTATCTATCTATCTATCTATCTATCTATCCATCCATCCATCTATCTATCTATCTATCTATCCATCCATCATCCATCCATCCATCCATCTATCCATTCATCCATCTATCTATTTATCTATCTATCTATCTATCCATCATCCATCCATCTATCCATCCATCCATCCATCTATCTATCTATCTATCTATCTATCTATCTATCTATCTATCTATCTATCTATCTATCTATCTATCTATCTGTCTGTCTGTTTGTTTGCCTGTCTGCCTGTCTGCCTGTCTGTCTATCTATCTATCTATCTATCTATCTATCTATCTATCTATCTATCTATTTATCTATCTATCGATCTATCTATCTATCTATCTATCTATCTATCTATCTATCTATCTATCTATCTATCTATCTATCTATCTATCTATCTATCTATCTATCTATCTATCTATCTATCTATCTATCTATCTATCTATCTATCTATCTATCTATCTATCTATGTAATAATATTATAATTCAATGTCTGTATTTCTTCAAATCAATATATGTAATCATGTAATTGAATATTTATAAATACAGTAATTAGATATATGTAAAGCAGGGGTTCCCAACCCTATGCCCGTGGGCATCATGGCACCCACAGACCATTTTACATTTACCCACTGCTATCCAAACACGATAAAAAAATATTTATCTCATACAAATAAATTTAATTTTAATTTTTTTTATAAATTATTGTATTATATTGTAATCAAATTGTAGGGCATACTATACTTTTACAGTGTAAAAATATAAACATTAATTATATTTTTGAAATAAATAATTTTTTTGTACATTATGTGTATTATTAACAATATCCAACTATAAATTTACATGAAAAAAATAAATGGTGCCTGCCACCTGGTTTAAAAAATAAAAAAGCAGAACTTTAAAAATTTGATCCATTTAGCAGCGCTTTTGACTATCCTCCTTAGTCTTTGTCAACTAATACTTTGAAAGGCTAATATTTCCACATAGCTTTCAACTATCCTCATAGTCTTGGTCAACTAACACTTTGAAAGGCTAACTCTCCCATAATTCCATAATCTTTGTCAACTAACAACCTTCTCACAATTCCATGATTATTGTTAAACTAAATTAGAATAAAATATAAATCAAATCAATACCTAAAATCACATAAATATAGTTATAAATTGGCAAAATGCTAACAGTTTGTTAAATCATTCATAAAGTAAATAAATTGGTTATATTAAGTCCATGTTATGGCTGAATGGAGATTATTTCCCTTCAAAGGTAGAATTACATTGACATATATACATTTTTTTTATAGATATGATGAAAAAAGAGCTTTTGGTAGTTCACTAGTGAAATATTTTCCATTGACAATTTTTAATTATTGGTCACAAATGGGTTTTATATTTCCAGGTAGAGTTTGTCTGAAAATTTGTTCACCTCTACTATTGAGGAGTGTGTCTGTTTTAACTGCAATTTAATATATGTAAATTTATTCAGCTGAGAATAATTCACAAACAGGATTTAACATTCTTATGGTTATGGGCTTTATGCCCCAGAAATGAAGTTCTTTAATGGAAATTAGCAATACATATTAATTTTCTCAACTGCTTGGTAAAGTTTATTGTAATCCATGTACAGCAAGCAAAAAACCAATAGATGAAATTATTTTCTGAATCAATCTATTTATATTGTTAAACACTTTGCAAATGCCTCTTTTTTAAAAATTAAACAAGCCAGTAATTATTTGAAATCACCCATTCTTACCAATAACAAATAGCCATTTTAATCACTTAAAACATGTTTAATTGACATTACAAAACTTTTCCAAATATGAAACAAAGGTAAAAAAAAATCAATTTTCCAAGAATTTCAATTAATAATAAGATAAACAATTGGAGCAAAAACTTTTTAATTAATATTTTTAACTAACCTTTATTTCTACAACAAAACTTTTAAAACAAATTTATTTAGAGGGAATAAACAAGTTTTTTTTTATATTTTAAACCAAACTTAAAATAAATTCTATTTCATTATAAGCACAAATCCTTTTCAAAGTTTGGCTGTGCCTATGATAAATATCTAAATTTATGAAAAAAATAAAAATTTGATTTCTAAAATCTGTATTTTTATTTATTATTGCTAATTATTGTTGTTTTGAAATATAAATTATAAAGTGAAATAGACAATGATCCATTTCAATATATACATTTCAGCTTGATCACACAAGACATCAACTGGATTATAAATAGAATACTACAAAAATGTTTGTAGGCATGCTATAATCATTGGTTTATAATAATGTTAATGTTTCACCAATAGAAAAAAACAGATATATAAAATTTGAAAAAAAAATAAAAGCAACTGTTTAGATTAATGTGTTTTCAAAAAAATTATTCCAAATAGAAGTTTGCACATGTCATCATGTTCATTGGTACAATTTGGTCTTTTAAACACCTCAATGGATTCTCAGATCTTACATTGGTGGGGAGTGCCACATCTGGAATGAATAATGGTGTTAGATGTGATCTGAATCCATAATATGGTATAAGAGTGCTACTGTTTTGGCATATTAATTTTGTACAGAAGAATGATTACTCATACTAATATAGACTTTATAGATGCCACATAAAGTTTCATAAACTCCCTGAGCCTCAAGAGGGATTGAACCTTTAGGCTTGGATAGAATGTTACTAATATTTTGATAATTACTATATGCTGTTATTATAGTATAGTATTTTTTAATATGTCCAAAATTGTCTATAGTTCCTTTTATGTAAAAAACACAAATCATAATAGCTGCTTATTGTTTTTTTTTTTTTTTGATTGTTTTGGACTTGAATTAAAGCTTGGTGTATAATTTTCTTATTACAATAAAGAGATGAAATAATTAAATAAATCATTTTTTTTAAAAATAAGAAATCATTACTATGCAATTTGTTTTGCTATTATATATTAAAAAAATTGTAAAAGTGTTAGCATATTATTGTGCAATTATTCTTATTTTTATTATACTAAAAAAATGCATTATTGTCTTTTTTTAAGAAGATATTTTTATTGAAAGTTAAACAACATTGCATTTTAAAAATACATGGAAACAATCATACAGTTTTAATAATAGTTTTAAAAATATATATTTAAAAAAAGACAAAGTAGTGAGCTTATTAATCGAAGATAGCTTGCTGAGTTTCTTTCTTCTATTTTTCTATTTCCTATTTTTTAAAAGCATCAAATAAATATATTTTTCTATAGAAACTTCTGTCAAATTATAGCTAACGGATGTTTTTATATAGAACATTAACAGTACATATATATATATATGTATGTCAAAACATTACAGACAATAATCATATCTTTTCAATCAAATCTTTCAAACTTAATTATTTTCTTTAAATAGAAATAGCTGTAATATATTTACTATTACGAAAGATTGAAACCGAACTTTAAATATATATGTATATTTTTAATGCAAATGTCAATAGAAATTACCTACAGATCGTTTTTACTTTTTGTGTAAATTTGTTAAAATCAGATAGAATAATTATATTTTAAATACATTAAAAATTTATTTATGAAGTCAGTAACAAAATACAATATTAATAAAAGTAATATATGGTAAGTGAATGTCCATAATCTGAGTTCTAATCCAAGTAACACGCCAAATTTTTTTAGTTCTAAAAAAGCGTTAGTATATATTTTTATAATTAGCTTATACTTATTATAACTTATTTAACTAGCCATCCACTTACTGATTGGTAAGTGAATATCAAAATATTTTTTATTAGGATCTTTTTTTCATCATTTTTTTTTTTTCATGTACAGATATTCAAAAAAATAGCTTATCTTGAAATAGTATTCAAAAACAGAGTTACAAAAAGCATGATTCTAAAATATCGTTATTTCTTCAAGGTATTAAATGTAAAGAATGCTTATAAATTAATTGTTTACTATTGTATAAAGTTCAAATCGTTTTCTTACTATATTTAAACTTTAAAATAAATATTAAACGCTGGTTGATACAATAATGAAAAAATGGTTTAAATAAACTAAGAATAAAAACAAGAATATGCATATTATCTATCGATGTACAATATTGTTTGCCATTAACGTGCTTAGCTTTTTATGTACGTTTATACTTTTAATAATTTTTTGTAGGAAAGTTACATTACATATATATCATAAAGTGACAATTCTAGAAAATATTTTAATTGATTACATTGGCGACACTCCTTTTCTCCTGAGATTTTATATAAATTGATGTTTTGTGGTATCCACCTTTCTCTAAACAAACTTTTTTTTTTCAATTTGAATCATTTTCCCACTGCTGAATCAGCAGACAACAGATAAAGATGCTTGATGAACTTTAAACAATCTTGCTGGCTGATACATTATAAATATTTTCTTCATTGAAAATTTAAGATGTTGGTGAAAATAGCAGAACGGACTTTTGTTGACCAAGCAGAAAAATGAGTACTAGTAAAAACAAAAACAACAATACTAGTAATATTAATAGTAATAAATTTTCAAAAAAAAATATAATAACAACACATCATATTGCATCAGAATTTCCAAAACATTTTTAGAACATCTAGCCTTTTGTGTCGTAATATCTCATTTTCACTGTTAATTGTAAAAATTTACACACACACACAACCAATTGATAGCCCTTTAGAACCTTCTGAATCATGGAATATCATAAATATCAATAAAATCAACAACATAAAATAAAATAGGCATGACCACAGATTAAAAAGTATATAAAAATAATAACTGAGTGCAGTAATTATAAATAAGGAGAATTATTAAATTAGAATTTCATTAAACATAGGCAAGATTCTTATAATTATTATTATTATTGAATTAAAAGTTACATTAGAAGTTTATTACAATTATATTAAGTTTAAATTAGAGAGTTCCATTATTAAAAAAATTATTTAAGTTTATAAATTTATGAATGTCCAACATTATAGCTAGCTTGAGAAATTATTAAAGTAGTTTAATTAAAATGCAGGAAGAAATGTTACCAATCTTCTGATTTATCCTTTATGGGATTTGGCATTAGTATCCTCTGCTGTGCTATTTTCTCTACAATGACATCTTGGCAGGCTATGGGTTTTGAACTTTTCCATTGTCATAGACTGGTTTTCTGAAGGAGATGGCAAAATTTAGCCTTCTAGACACTTGTTTCCAATGTTAAAATGGGCTTAGCCCCTGGTAGCAAAACATTTCAAATTTTAAGAGAGTGAACCTTACTGCTTAAGTTTGGGGTCTTTTTATATTAAAAAAATTAAATGAAAATTTCTGGTAAACCTAAATAACAGAAAAGGTAACATTTTGTTTTAAAAAAATAAAATAATATTTATTATCTTATATTATTTATCAAATATATTAATTAATAAAATACAGTTAACATTTACTTCAACTTTGGTCATTAGTTCACAAATTTAAAAAAAGGTAGAACTAAGTTACATAATTTGCTAATTAGTTACTCATCTTAAGTGGCATTTTCTCACACAGAGATCATTATTTTTATGGGCTTAGATTAATTGATAAGATCTGTCAAGAAAGATATAAACAATGGAGGTTGTCAGTGTACAGGAACTTCTTCTGTTTTTCATCTCCTGACTGGTCACTGCAATCTTCTCATCTTTAAATAACAGTAATAATTTTCTTTAATTATTTTTTTATTATCTAAGTGTTAATTTACTAAAGTCTTATATTTTGTTGACCTGAAATGAATTATTAGACAACTTTAAAAGATATTTTTGTTTTTTATTGCTGAATTCAATTTGTATTCTCTATCTTAACTATTAACCCATAAGGTGTACAAATTATGTTTGACTGAATGTGTTAAAACTCTAAACTTTTGATTGGTCAATTACAGAATCAGCAGTAAACATATATTCAAGTTTTAATATTATTTTTGTTTTAGTTTCATTTGTAAAAAGTATATTAATAATTTGTCAGATTATGAAAGCAAATGAAAGTTTTTTCAAAAATATTTTTTTATTTATAATTATAAAAATATTCTATAGTGGAAGACCTAAAATGAAGTTCATAACAAATTAGAAAGTGCTGCAGACATCATTGATTTCTTTTTCAATTTACATTAGTGTAAAAGTAAATATTTTTTTATAAAGAACTTACCATTTTTTACTCAAATCTTACTAATTTTATTTCAGCATATTTTATAAAAATACATTATAATATGTAAAAAAAAAATACTTGAAAATGCTCTAAAATATTTATTTCATCTTCAAAATTAAAACAAAGATGTTGGAGCAGTGAGAATTATTGACAGGCACTCTTTTTTTGTTCTTGATGAGAATCAACCAATCAGCATCTAGGAAAGTCTGCCTTCTCTCCTTGTTGTGGCTTTGAAAGCTGATATTATTGACTTTTTACTTCTAAAATAATTCAAGAGAGGGTAACATCTTACGATAATTTTTAAGCTTTATAATGAACCTAAATATGTTATGGTAATGTAAAAACTGCCAGATTTAGAGTGAGTTAAAGATGAGTATGAGTTTACTTGAAATAATCTGGAAAGGAGTTAATATCATGCTTCAAAAGAATAATCAGCTTATAATGAGTCAATTTCATCAATTATACTTTGAAGTAAATTATGAAAGAAACTGGGTGATATTTTCTTTTTTATTAACTTATAAAACCATGCTGGGCATTGCACTATTTTGCTTTTACAATTGTGTTTCACTTTTAGGAAAAGAAGCTAAAGTCTTTTAAAAAAGAAAAGATTGTTAAAAGAATTTGATTTGAAAAAAAATGTTATATATTAATTATTATTATTATCAGTTATTGATATTTAAAAGTAAAATTTACATTATCTTTAATGAATATTTTTAAATACTTACTCAATGTAAAACTTTTGATACAGGAGAACCTTTAAGTTGTGCCTTGCTTTCTCTGTATTTGGTCAAGAAAAGAAAAATATTTAGAGGAAATTGACCTAATGAAATTTTTAAAAAAATCTTTATAGAAGAGATATAGTTTGCAGATACAATGGACATTTAATAAATGTTTGTGTTAAATTGTGAACTGCCAATCTTACTTGTAAATTTAAAAAAATACTGAAAATGATATTTCTGAGTGAATTATATAAAAAATTAAGAATTGTTTATAAAATGTGCTTTTTTAAATGAGAATAAAAAATAAAAAATTATTCCCATTGGAACTGTGAGCATCAAAATTTAATGGATGACTTGCTTTACTCTTATTAAGTGCTATTAGATGAAAATTCACAAACAAGCTAGTTTACATTTAACCAATTGTTTTAAAAATTGATCCAAACCCTTTGGCTTATTTAGAATAATACTTTTATTAATGGTTCATTATTTATTGCTTACATATGGAAAGTCATATTTTCTATTATTTTTTATGAAAGAAAATATATTTAGTGTGGGTGCTTCCATCTTCCTTCTATGGATAATCCACTGAGGAAGAAGACTGCTCACTAAAGAAAGGTGTTCTACTAAACAATTGTGTTTCATATATATATATATATATATATATATATATATATATATATATATATATATATATATATATATATATATATATATATAATATATATATATATATTGTACAGTATAGAGAATCCATCCTTACTTTTTCAAGTTCTAGTATGGTTTTAAAAAAATGTCTTTGATATAGTTTTACTTAAGGATTTGTAAATAACTTGTTATTGTTATTGTTATATTGTTATTTAGTTCAAGTTTATTTATTTATTATGTTATGCTTTGTTTTGAGATAGATTGTTATAATGGCAATACATATGTGTATAATTATGAGTGTGTGTATAAAGAAATAATCATTAGCAGTGGTATTTAAATTGCTAAATATAATTATATTGTATCTTTATTTATTTATTTTCAAAAAAATTATAAAAGATATAATAGTATTATTCTGGTTGTTTAAATATTCATTTGATTTGTAAATTACAACATAAATTTTTCAATGTTATATATATGTATTTTTTTTATTGACATTATTATTATTTTTTTTGTTAAAAAAATATTTTAAAACTGCTAAACAATAGTGTTGAAGATTTTTTTAAAAAATAGCATGTGCATATTTACAATAGGAGAGACTGGCTATGGAACGCTGGGTATTGTCATCATTCTTCTTGCTGGTGAATAAAAAAAGAAGACATTACTTTCGTTCATCATTTCTCCAAATTTTTTTTATCAATTTCCTTACAAAAAATTATTGGATTAAGGATTAATACTAAAGATGATTGGCTAAGTTCAACTTTATCATCTTGGGGCATTGGCCTCTCTACTTGTCCATCAAATGACATTGGGTAATTCATGAAACATAAAACCTCAAAAGTAAACTGGCATTCTTAAATAAGTTTTAAAAAAATAGCTATCATAATTGATTGACACATTTTATTATAACTTCCAAATTACTTAGTGATCTAAAAATAATATCCAACTTAACCGCATATATAATTGAACATCCAGGAAATGACTGAAATTAATGGTTTTAACAACAAGAAGCAAATCTCTTAATTTACTTGTAGTATGTACATATTTTACGTCACTTCAAGCCATTTTAGGATGAATAAAATAAGTGAAAGTGCTGAAAATAACTAGCTGATTTAAAATGACTGGACACTAAGGCAGATAGATGGTAGTAAAAAAAAAAATATCTTCTTATTTTTTTTTTGTCTATTTTTTTTTTTTTTTTATGTAACGTTTAATATATCTTTATGAAAGAATATACAACTGAAATCTTTAGAAACTAACTTACAAATTTATTTTCAATGTTAAAATTTTAAGAATGATAAAAGTCGATTTTAGTATATATGTTTGTTTATTTATTTTAAAGACATTTTATAACTTAAACTATGCGAATATGTTGTAATTATAAATATAAATATTGTTATTATTATTATTTTTTACTTTTTATTTGATTCTCATTTGCATACAGATGTACTAAATAATAAAAGTCATTTGTCAGTTTACATTGGAAATAAATAAATTATATTTTATTGTATAGGAATTGTATAACTGTACAAATTTATAGAACTGTATTTATAAGTAATATCATTGTTTAATAATTATCCTAGTTCTTCAATTATTATTCTAACAATCTGGTTGCATTTGTTCATATCCATTAAATCTTATAAGTTAAAATATTTAATATTTCATACTTGTGTGCATTATATATATTAGTGCCAATATTTCATATACTACTCATTATCTTTATATTATATTTAAGTCAGTTGACTTTTAAATTTATTTGTTGGTGCAGACATTACTTATTGTTTATTAAGGTTAAAATTATAGTTATAACTTTAGTCAACTATTGTGAAGTTTTTATTGTGGTATTGTTAGTTGGATAATAGTCTTAGTATGTCAGGCCTTATTTATTACAGTTATTATTATTACTGGATGGAGTGAATAAATTTCCCATCTGTATTGTATTTATCCATGAGTTGATAGTGCTTATATTTCCAGTGATTGTAATCACATATTCCTAGGTACCTATTGTTGTTGTTTTCAGTGAGCATCTCCATATATTTTCTTGATGTGCTGAGACAAAAAGGTCCAGACATCCTATTTTGTCTCAAATGTAGGTGGCCACCATGCTTTTGATATATTTATGCTAGTTGCATTATAGAGTCCTCTTTTTGGGTTTATCACTCATGAGATTTAATTTAAATTTTCCACCATAGTAGGTGAGGTTGTTTGTTTGTAGTATGTAATGTCAAGATAAGTTTGTTTAAAGGATGTGATTCATTTAGGATGCACTCAATTATGTTAGTGCTTTAAAGTATAAGAACATCTGTGTTTTGTGCTATCATGATTTGTAATCTTCACAAACCAACTAACAATATTGTGTAATTGTAAATGTTTGAATTTATAAGCATATGGCCAGTTGGTATAATCCACACTTGTTATGTATATGTTACAATCATCCAGAACTTTTCCAATGGAGGTGTAAATCACTTAGTTATTTTTAAATGTTTATTTAGTTGATTGACATTGTGTGGACACTGAATTTATACCTTATGTGTGTATAAATGACTTCTAATAAATGGTTAATTCATTGAATCCACTTAATATTTACTTAACTCAGTCATTTAGTTATTTTCTACTTTAAAGCAGTATTTTTTAAAAAATATATTTAAAAAATCCATTTATGATCTAAGTTACTAGTTTAATGAGATATGTACAATTTGTTTATGTAATTGTATATTTATTTAACTTTATAACAGCTTATACAGTTCCTTTTTTCAAATTATAAGTGTTACCATTAAACCTTATACTTAATTTAAATATAGAAACATTGAGTATTTGTAAAACAAAACTATTATTATGTTTTCCAGTTATGTATATATGTATATGTATGCAATTATAAATCTAAAGTCACGATGTTGAAATAAAGATGTATCATTTATTTTATATAAAAGAATGATTTTGAATTTTATTTGAGATTTATTAATTTTATTTTTCTCTATTTTTAGTACATCAGTTCTACAAGCTAGCAGATATGCAAGTATTAAATTATTGGTAATTTCAATTGAATAAATATATTTTGGATTCGATAAAGTTCCTTTTGTTGCAAATTATATTTGGTATATAATTCATTGTAAGTTAAATTAACTCTGAGAACTAATTAGTAACATATTCTAGTCAATGTTCTATATTATTAAGTTTGTCTTATATAGTTAGCCGAGGTAATAGTATATTTTAGTATATTCATTTTGAGGCAGTTTATTTTATCTTAATATATGTATAACATGCTATTAAATAGGTATTACACATCTTATCTGTATTATATTTATATTGAGTTGAATGGTGGATGATATGTTCTTTCTTCTTGCATGGCACATGCGTTTTATTATAGTTGACAAATCTTATCCAAATCTTTTCTTTATTTCTAATACAGTCTATCCATTATAAATAATGCAATTTATAGATTCAATTTGTAAGTTAAATAATTTAAGAGATTAC
Organism: Epiperipatus broadwayi; assembly: GCA_028023455.1. Classification (NCBI taxonomy): domain Eukaryota; kingdom Metazoa; phylum Onychophora; class Udeonychophora; order Euonychophora; family Peripatidae; genus Epiperipatus; species Epiperipatus broadwayi. Next base: position 202,310 of record JAQFVV010006942.1, on the reverse strand, counting down.
ATATTTCATTATAAATGCTATGTCATCAGGTGGCTTAGTCAATTAATGATTGTTGATTACATATAAAGTTTCAAATTGTATTTTCCATTATAAATGCTGCTCAATAATTTAGGTCACATCTTTTTTTTTTTTTACGTATGACATATATGACATGCTACATTGATTATCCACTGTTTAGTCATCTTTCTTCATTTTTATTGATTTACATATTTATCATTACAATTGGCCTACCAACATTTAGGGACTTCTTATTTTAATTCGTTTACATTCCATTACAAATTGTCGTCCAACGTTTGGAGCATTATTTTCTTCTCATATGTTTACGTCCCATTACAATATATATATATATATATATATATATATATATATATATTGTAATATATATATATATATATATATATATATATATATATATATTATATGTCAAGGTATTTAATTATTCTTTAATGGGTTGATAACAGAATGTGGAGGTATTCCTACAATATGAAAGGTAAAATTAATATATTTTATATGCATTGGTTTAAAATACATTTTATAATGCATTTTATTCAAGTAGATATATTTATCTCTTACATTTTTTTTAATAATGTTTATAAGTGTTTCACTTACTTACATGTAAACAGCCAATGTATGTTTATCAGAAGTTCAGTATTTTCATAATTATTATATAATAATTTATGATTAAATTTTATGCAACCAAATATTTAATAGTCATATATTTTGTGGTATTTACTTTGCTATTGTGTCCACTATATCTTTATGAATTTTTATTTTGTTCATTGTATGTGTGTATTACTTATTTAATGCAAAATTTTTATTGTGCTATTTTAAAATTTTTTAAAGTCACTTGATTAACAGTAAACTTGTTGATTTCAAACATTGCTTAATGAATGTAATTTTTAGCATGTATATTAAACTATCTAGTTTGTAAGTGTTAATTTTGTTATGTTGCCATCATTTAGTCTAGGATTTAGCCTTTATGCATTATACTTTTTTAGATGTTGCTTTGTGTATTGTACTTTGGTGGATGGAATGTGCTCTCTCCATTGTTTACATTTTGTCTTCTATGAGAGGATACTGTTAATATTCAAATGTTACTTTCATATGTTGCTGAGATAACTAGATCTCATGAGAGGATCATTTTATTGTGTGTATTCTATTTTTCCTATGTACTAAGACCTTGTTCACACATGCATTTTGCCTAAGATATAGATATTGTAATCCACCCTACTGTTTTATTCATGTAGTTTTGCTCTGAGGAGCTTATCTTTATTAATTTATCCTTCATGATATTATTAAATATTTCCAACTTGGAAGGGGAAGTTATTTATGCTTTAAAAATGACATGGCAATGATAGGATAGATATTGAAGTATTTAATTTTTCAAGATGCACTTGGTTATTTGTATTGCTTTTGTTAAGTGAAACAATGTCTATATTGTGCTGTTGTGCCTTGCCAGTAGTTCACAAGTAAACTAACAGTGTATTAGTAATTTTAAATGCTCATTTTTAATACATAGCATAATAGGAAATACACACCCACAATGCTGTTTTTATCACCATCTGGAAGTAATTCACAGATGGGTTAGTAAGTTATTTTAAGGTTAAATATTTCATTATTATGTGAAAATAAACCAAATATATCATGTGTGTACATGACTTCTGATGAATGTTCCATACATTTATTATTAATTTTAAAAAAATGCTAGATAATAATTATCTTGTTTGTCTTGGTATTATAATTGCCATTATCATACAACTTTGCTAGTTCAAACTCAGTCATAGAGTAGCTCAGATTAAAGTTATTTTAAGCTGCAATGTGTTAATATTGCTAAGAAAGGCATTATGGGTTGTTACCTGTATTACTTAGCTTATAATTTAAGCTATTTTTATTAAATGTTTGTTTAATGGGAAAATAAAAGTAGAATTCATTACATAATTTTATTTTTTAACTACAACCAATATAATACATGCAACAATAAACAGCCACAGCAATGAAAAAGAAAATGGAAAAGCTAGTATACCAAACACCAGAAACTAAGTCTGGTATAAAAGCAACCCAGTTCATTTCTGTCATCTTTTTTTTTTTTCAAATGGTGCAATAACTGTATAAAGTCATTATCTTAAGATTTGAATGTTCAAATACAAGAGAATATGGAAGACTTGTTCAAATATTCGATATTATCTGCATAATTTTAACAGTGCAAGATTATAAGAAATTAGAACTGACTTTTAAATAGAGAAAAGTTTGATAAACTTGTGTGGTTTAACAATAAAACTGATTTTAAATTGATATTTAAAAATAAAAACTACACTATTATTTAAACATAGAGAATAAAATATATCATCATAATATTTATATAAAAATGAAGTATTTTTTTTTATATAATTCATTAAATGCCAAATAGAAAATCAAGAAAAATTGAATTGGTTATAAACTACTGTGTTATGTACTGTGGCTAAATTAACATTGCCATAGGACTGGAGTGATACTGTATGACCATGAATTAATCTACTCATCTGTATAATGCCCATATGCTCCCCTGTATAATGCCAAAATAAACAGCATATGTCCTGTATTAAATGTCTAAATTATTTTGAGCATGTTGCCAATGAATTCTCGTGAGGGATGAATGACCTACTGAAGAAAAATGGTCCACAGAGAGATAGATTGTAATCATAAAAATATTATTGCCAAAATCATGGACATTAATAAAGATGATTTAAAGAATATATATATATATATATATATATATATATATATATATATATCTAATAAATTTATATATATATATATATATATATATATATATATATATATATTAGATTAAATGCGTTTACACTTGGAAGAGTTAATTGTGATTGAAAGCTACAATATGAAGGGGGAATTTATCATATTAGATAAAAAAAATTATGTTAAATAAAGTGTAGGTCATCTTTCCCCTCCACAGTGATTTGACATTTGATTATTATCACTGATATAAAATAAGGTAAGATTTTTGGATATTATTCCATATTAAGCACATACAGTTACTACAGAACAGAGTTGTTATTTAATAATCATTTATATTTAGTTATTTGGTATGAATGAATAACCTACATATCAGAATATCATTTTCTATTAATTGTAAGGAACCATGCATAAGTATGAGGGGTCCCCAAAAAGATGGAACATCAATAACTGGAATTGGACAATGAGGATACTACACATACACTTTTATAATATTGTAAATTAGTTAGTCAGCCTCATGGTTGACATAATAATGATTTTTTTATTAGTTTATCTGCTCTGTCAATAATGGGAAAGGGTTGGAATAATGAACATATTTAATTGTTGATATGGTAGAAGTACATCCTCAACACAACCGATTATATTTTTTATCATGTTAAAAAGGTTTGCATTTTTGTTTTATTTGAATAAATATTAATTTTATTTAAATTAAACTGGTCTCTAGTCTATCAAAATCATTTATACATTTATTCATCAACTTATAACTGGATTTATATATATACACACACATCTCATTCTTACACAATACAGCAATATGTTTGGATGGATCTTTAAATCAACTGGAATCTGTATAGAGGTGTGGTAGGTCCTATCTAATGTAAATTACCCCTGAAGAGAGACAAAGACAGAATTCTCCCTGATTCTGAATACTGAAGCATAATGGAGCCCGAAAGAGTGTGAGGTTTGGATGAATTAATCCAAATTGTATTTAAATTTAATGGGTAAATTTAGAGCTAACTCATTGGAGGTAGATATGTCCCCCCTCCTCTTGTGGGAAACCGGGACCATTGGAATAAATATTAAGGGTGAACTCAGATTTTCAAGCTCCCTACAGCTATCTAATTCAACTTATACAACTTACACCCATAACCATATACATGTGGAAAAAATAAATGATTTCCAATATACATATTTCATCTTGAACCTGAACTCATAAGTTGGGCCAGATCACCATCTTCCACACAAAAATACAATCAGTGCTCATTTTACACTAAAATAGCAAAGCATCAAACTTTAAAAAATGAGCTTCAATCTTCTCCATTATCCAACTTTTCAGACATCCATATCATTGAAAATCCAAGAATGGAATGTTCAAAGCCCTTCCTAATGTCAATATTATTGTCATACCCATGTTGACATTACATCAATCTGACCCCTCACACATAGGATCTTAATATGTCCACTTAATTATACAGAATAGGAATGGTAAAATACAGGATGAATATGTAATATTTTATTGCATGGATATTTTCTATATATAACTTTAATTTAATATATATATATATATATATATATATATATATATATATATATATATATATATATATATATATATATATATATATATATATAGTAACTAGTGCATTTTTTTTTCTTTTTTACCCTAAAATAAATCTGCCATTGGTTGGATAAAATTCTTTTATTTTTTACAAATAAAGTTTTTTGTCAAATATATTATTGCATCTGTCATTTTTGAACATCACCATTTTATTGGATTCTTATTTTTTTGCTAATAAAAACCAAACCTCTCATAGAAACATAAAAGTGGTTTGGCATGTGAGTAATTTTGTTTGTATTTTATTTTTTTGTATATATTCTCTTTAATTAGACTTCATATTTATTTTTTATACACATATAAATTGGTAGATAGTTAGATAGAGCTGCAGATATTGAGATTACTAGTTTGCCATTTATAGTCTATTTTTATATAAGTTATGCATCTATAAATATTATTTTATTATATGGCTTTAGAGATTTAAAAATAATTTTTTAAAACTTGTAACATCTTTAATATCTTGTTTATTGCATTTAAATAATTTGTAGTTTGAAATGCCTAATAGAAATCATAAATGTTATTTTATTTTCAATTCGTTTTTCAAATTTTGTTTACTTTACATAATTTGTAAAACACTTATTAAAAATTTACAACATTTTGATTATTTTTTATGGTCTATTGTATTTATATGGCTTATTGTCAAAGTACTTTTTTTTTCCCAATTCATATTAAAAAGAAATTAGTGTAAATGGGGAAGTTAAAACAATTTTAAAAAAGTATTTTGTCAATGGCCATGTAAAAAGTGTCAAAACATTAGTAATTCATATAAAACATTTACTGTGAATTCAGTAAAATAAACAATATAGATAAAAATGTATTAATGAATCTAAAAAATTAATCACATCTGGAAAAAAAAAATTGATGTTGTATTTTTTGATTTAATCCCTAATTAAATTAATTTCATTTTTATAAAATTACATTTCAATATACCTCACCTAAATATATGGTCACTACGGCATCATTCATTTTATGTTAAGATCATATCTTTTCTGATAACATAAGTGTTTCAAATTTAAAATGTATAATACAAAAAAAATAGTGTTTGCATTTGATATTTGTTATTGTTTGATTAATTATTTTTGTAAATATTTTCTTTCTACTTTTTTATATTTACACTATTGTACATGTTCATGTATAAGCACCCCAAATTCTATGTATCCTAATTAAATTATAACTCTTACAAAAAATACATTCTATATTCTATTACTGACTAAAAATATATAATCAGTAATCTTTTAGTGATTAGGGATAGTATTAGGATAAATTTCGATTTCTTATATAAATGTTGCAAATATTAAATAACTAGATAAACTCTATTTTTTTTCCAAAAATATTGCTTAGACCAGGGGCCATCAACCTTTTAGCCGTGTCATGCAGAATCTATGTTATTCTACAGGCGTAAATGATTCTACCAATCTTATTATATATATAGTAACAAAATTGGTTTGGTTATAATGGGCTTCAAAATTAGATATTATATACTTTGAAACCCATTATTACAAAATCTTATATTATTGGTCATTTAATATTTTAAAATACATAAGATCATATATCAAAAGTATGCTTTATTAAATTATATTGCATTCAAATAACATGCTTAAAATTTTCTTTGGCATGAAAAGAACTGATCTTGTTGGCACTTTAAAAATGTATCCAATATTGCTGATTAATATACAGTGATTCAAAATAGGCAAAGTGCAGTTAATTTTCCATGGTTAATTTAAAAAGCTAATTAATGAACTCTAACAAAATAAAACAAACATTTTTTATATGTCAAACTGTTGACCAGGGAGTGAACGCCGACTGCTTGGAAGACAGCTATGATAACCGCTAGGTCACCAACGCTTGACAACAAAGCATTTTTTCTAGCGAAGGAATTCATTTTTGTGTTATAAAAAATCAATAAATTGAAAATTTTTCATATATTCTTCTTTTCTTTAAAACTATGAATATTTGGAATTTTTCTTTGTTTTAATTACACAATGGACATTTAAAAGAAAAAAAAACTTATTTTGAAATACGAACGATATTATCAAGTCTCACGCAATTGCAGACTTTTTTTATGCATTAACCCGACTGTTACTAATTATAAACTTTTTTTTCTCTAAATAACTTAAAATGTATTAGTATATAATAATGAATAGTAGTTTTTTAAAAATGATTTAATAGATATAATATTCTGTTTGAATATAAATTTACTCTAAATAAACAGTTGAGAAAAAACAGGCACAAATTAATACTCCCTCGTGAAAAATATTTCCATCCCAATTAGATCTTATCGTTATTAAAAATTGCAAAGATGGAACGTATGTTTATTACAGAAAATAATTAATAAATTTAACTAAATGAAGTTTTATTTACATGTGAATCACATATGCAAAATGTTGTTGGTGCAAATGCATACGCTTATATTTTTTTATTTCAATTCAATCAAAACTGATAATCGTTCTGCATGCCTTACTTGACAAATGACCCCTGGTTTAGATTATCAAAATATTAAGTAAAAATTGTGTACACATATACTCACAACATAAACGTTAATTTTAAAAAATAAAATATATTTTTCAGTGTGATTTAATAAGTTAAATATTGCCTTAAATTTAGTGCCTATAACACATTAAACACTGGTATTTGTCTAATTTTGATATTGAACTAGTTGCCTTATAAATATTTTTTTTTAATTAATACTTATCAAAAATACTTAATCCTTTGTTTATTTTTGGTTAACAAAAATAAAAATTAGTGATTGTTCAAAAAAAAAAAAAAAAATCTGAAAAATTCAATCAGGGAAATCTATCAAATTTAATTAACATTTTGTCATAAATGAAAATGATCAAAATACTCTCTTCCCTTCTTATCATAAATTCATTGAATAAAAATAATAGGTATTAATGTTAACATAAAAAAGATTTAAAGTATAATAGTTAAAATAGATAACATATATATGATGGATAAAAATTTTGAAGATAGTTTAATATAATGTTGAAGAAGAAACTCACAAAATATAATATTACCTGATCAAATTTTTCAATAAAACATTTCTTAATTTTAGATTTTCATGCGATATTTTTATTTAAACGTGAGTTTGACAAACACTACAGACACGATATTTGTTTTAAAATATGAAGTTTCAGTATTATTTTTCTAAGTTTGAATATTAAGTTCCAGTAAAAAAAAACTGGAATAGAGGATTTTAAAAGTTATAAATAGCAAATTAACAAAATATCGTCTTAAAAAAATTAAAAAAACTTAATGTGAAAATTTAAAGCCAACACCTATATATTAAAGTAAGTAATAATATACATTGAAATGAATGTTTATTCATATTTACTTGGCAAATTAAATAAAATTCAATTATATCTTCCATAATCATTGTCATAAAGTAGATAAGGGATATATATATAAAAGACATATTTTTTGGGTTCATCCTTGTTAAAATATTTTAAATATTGATATACAGAAGACGTTTCACCTTGGTCACACTAGTCATCTACTGGGTGATAAAAGGTAGATAGACGGTTGTAGAGGCGCTACAATCACTGATTTGAAAAAAAACCTTAAAATTCTACCAATAGCAAAAATGTTAAATTAAGATTGTTTTTTTAAAAAAATCTTTCCAAATAGGAGGAAGTTTGCATGTATCATCTCACTTATTGATACAATCTGGCCTTTTATGTATCTCAATGGCTTCTCTAATTTTGCACTGGTATAGATTACCACATCTGGATATGATCCTGGTTCTAAAAAAAATTAATTTTATGACCTGAATCCATAGTATGGAGTTAGAGGGCTGCTGCTGATGAGTGTTGTTTAACTGCATTAGCATGCTCATCTCTCCTAACACTAATGTGTCAATTACACATACCTATGTAAGAAGCTTTACAAATTTCACATGAGATTTGATAAACACCATGAGATTCAAGAGGGATTGAATCCTTAGGCTTGGTTATTATATTGCTGATCTTTTGATGAGTAGAAAACATATTTATATTATAGTGTTTTAATATATGTCCAATACTGTCTGTAGTTTCTTTTACATATGGAATGCATATATATATATATATATATATATATATATATATATATATCAATATATATATATATATATATATATATATATATATATTGAATCAAGCATGCTGTTTCACATGTGTATGTATTCTAAAAACTATTTTACCATCCCACCTTAAAATACAGCAGATGTATAAAAAAATCGATCTTATATTTTTTCTAGAAAAATATGGCAAAATGTTTAGTTTATGACATTACAAGAAAATCATTATTTTCTATAATTGAGAAAAGAAAATAATAAAGATAAATCATTATTGATTTTATAGTTTTAAATTACAATATAATTTAAATATATCACTCATATTTATTTAAAGCTGGCATTTATTAAAAAGATTACATTTTTAATTTTTGGAACACTGTTTTTGAATAAAGTGTGATAATAGCTTGAGGCAGTTTTAATAAATTGGAAAACATGAACTAATGCTTATAATCTGTTATCTATCCATCTAAAAGTAGATTGCCCAATCCTTAAGAATATAGCAAACCAGGTACATTGGGATAGGCTGCTTAATCAAGGCAAGAATCAGTATAGATTTAGCTCAAGTTGCAAGTTCAGAGCAGATTTTTAAAAAGTTTCTTCAAAGAGATTTTTTAGGAGATCAAATAGTTATTTTTTTTGCAAAGAGATATTTTTCAAGTAGATGTTAAAGAAGAATTTTAAAAAAGATTTTAATTTTAAAAAGATATTAATAGCAGTTAAAGAGCCACTGTTAATAATGGAAAAAGAAAACATTATTAAGGAAATTATAATGATGGAAGGCTAAACCAACAGCTTCATCTCTTCATCAAGCCATGTTTTTCCATGATTTGCCTTATCATAGAAAATAAATAATACCATTCAACTGAAATCAATGGCCCCTTTTTACTACAGCCACATCATGGATTTGAAGAAATAAACTGGATAAAGTAAAGATAATGATTTTATAAAAATATTTGATATTATGTGCATTTATAAAAGATAAGACAAAACATCTTTCTTAAATAAAATTATGAATAAATGTAGATGTGCAGAAATGCGTTTTATTAATGATAAATTTTAAGAATAGCTATAATTAAGAGGCATTTATTCAATATCTATATGTGTTTATGAAAATAAAAAACCAAACAAACATCTTTCTTAAAGTGTAACTATGTGAAAATAATGTCTTATTAATGATAAATATTAAAAATATTGATAATCAAAAGACATCTTATTCAATACCTATAACTAAACACAAATACTTATAACAATTTATATTACTGATATACAAATATTTATACCTAGAAAAATTAGAAATACTGAGCTATTACATATAATTCTAACTGGCTAATAAATAAAATGCTAGCAGTTATCTTTATTATTCTATCTGTAAGGGATATCTACATACAAGAATTATTAAACCACATTACATGTGACTACTACCTAAAATACTACAAATCAAACTTAAGTGGAACTCTGAATTAAGTGCTATTAGTTGTCTTCATTATTCTCTCTGTTGTCTCACTATATCACACTCCTCTCTGTGAAGTAACTAAATGATTAAAGATATAAACTGTTAAAGAACTGTTGAGAGAAGGACTTTATTATACTCTCAACAGATTACATTTTCTAAGTCATCTAAAATGTTATTGGAAGTAGGCTGAAAGATACAAGGGACTGTCAATGAAATACATTGTTTGATGGATATTTATTTAAACCTGTTATTAAATAAATCATTGTTACCTAAAATTAATCTTAGTTATCCAGTTGTTCAATTCTATTTTGTTTTTATTGTTCATGTGAATCTCATGCCTCCTGAGCTATGTCTGGCATAACTAGACCCAGATAAGTCAGGTTGTAGTGAGATGGAACTCTAGTGGTGCTGTTTGGAAAACCAAACATAGAAATGTCTAGATGCTTCCAGCCTCTATGGTGCTACATCCTCTGATGAGCAGGAAATATTGTTGTAGGGGGGAGGGTTAACATCTGCATTGGGGAATGCCAATCGATAGTCCCTTCCTGCAACATGCCCATCAGGAAATTGTTACAACTGAAGTCATAAAAGGTTTGTATGGTGGTCCGGTTACAATATATATATATATATATATATATATATGTTCAACAGATGGCGCTATACCAAAACCGCCGAACAAGTGTAAGATTTGTTTTACATAAACGAAAAAAGAGTCAGAAATTAACTACCTCTTTCATTTGCTCACCCCCAGATCAGCTGATTTCAAGCTGGTTTGCTCTCCTCAGTGGGGGATAGAGTATAGAAACTAGATCTAAACCACTGACTCTCAAGTGTTTATGCAAAACGTTTCTATCAGATTGCAAGCGTGAATTTTTCAGACCGGTAAAGTCTTCAAACTCAGCCTAGCAAGCCAGATATTTATATGGGTCTGATCTCAGTTCAGAATCACCATATAATCAAAGTTTCTGCAATATATATCATTGCAAGAAAACTTTAAAGGTACATTTATGAAAAACAAAAACAAGTTAATCACGTAACCTGCTATCACTTGTTATTTATGTTCAAAAGATGGCGCTATACCAAAACCGCCGAACAAGTGTAAGATTTGTTTTACATAAACGAAAAAAGAGTCGGAAATTAACTACCTCTTTCATTTGCTTGCAATCTGATAGAAACGTCTTGCATAAACACTTGAGAGTCAGTGTTTTAGATCTAGTTTCTATACTCTATCCCCCACTGAGGAGAGCAAATCAGCTTGAAATCAGCTGATCTGGGGGTGAGCAAATGAAAGAGGTAGTTAATTTCTGACTCTTTTTTTGTTTATGTAAAACAAATCTTACACTTGTTTGGCGGTTTTGGTATAGCGCCATCTTTTGAACATAAATAACAAGTGATAGCAGGTTACGTGATTAACTTGTTTTTGTTTTTCATAAATGTACCTTTAAAGTTTTCTTGCAATGATATATATTGCAGAAACTTTGATTATATGGTGATTCTGAACTGAGATCAGACCCATATAAATATCTGGCTTGCTAGGCTGAGTTTGAAGACTTTACCGGTCTGAAAAATTCGGAAGAGCAATCTGATAGAAACATTTTACATAAACACTTGAGAGTCAGTGTTTTAGATCTAGTTTCTATACTCTATCCCCCACTGAGTAGAGCAAACCAGCTGAAATCAGCTGATCTGGGGGTGAGCAAATGAAAGAGGTAGTTAATTTCTGACTCTTTTTTTGTTTATGTAAAACAAATCTTACACTTGTTTGGCGGTTTTGGTATAGCGCCATCTTTTGAACATAAATAACAAGTGAAAGCAGGTTACGTGATTAACTTGTTTTTGTTTTTCATAAATGTACCTTTAAAGTTTTCTTGCAATGATATATATTGCAGAAACTTTGATTATATGGTGATTCTGAACTGAGATCAGACCCATATAAATATCTGGCTTGCTAGGCTGAGTTTGAAGACTTTACCGGTCTGAAAAATTCACGCTTGCAATCTGATAGAAACATTTTACATAAACACTTGAGAGTCAGTGTTTTAGATCTAGTTTCTATACTCTATCCCCCACTGAGTAGAGCAAACCAGCTTGAAATCAGCTGATCTGGGGGTGAGCAAATGAAAGAGGTAGTTAATTTCTGACTCTTTTTTCGTTTATGTAAAACAAATCTTACACTTGTTTGGCGGTTTTGGTATAGCGCCATCTTTTGAACATAAATAACAAGTGATAGCAGGTTACGTGATTAACTTGTTTTTCATAAATGTACCTTTAAAGTTTTCTTGCAATGATATATATTGCATAAACTTTGATTATATGTTGATTCTGAACTGAGATCAGACCCATATAAATATCTGGCTTGCTAGGCTGAGTTTGAAGACTTTACCGGTCTGAAAAATTCACGCTTGCAATCTGATAGAAACGTTTTGCATAAACACTTGAGAGTCAGTGTTTTAGATCTAGTTTCTATACCTATCCCCCACTGAGGAGAGCAAACCAGCTTGAAATCAGCTGATCTGGGGGTGAGCAAATGAAAGAGGTAGTTAATTTCTGACTCTTTTTTCGTTTATGTAAAACAAATCTTACACTTGTTCGGCGGTTTTGGTATAGCGCCATCTTTTGAACATAAATAACAAGTGATAGCAGGTTACGTGATTAACTTGTTTTTGTTTTTCATATATATATATATATAAT
>JAQFVV010006942.1:174770-184770 GCA_028023455.1 Epiperipatus broadwayi | reverse complement strand
GAAAAATCAATCATATTAAAAACAATCATGTTTAATGTCTGACTTTTTCTTAATTTTCCAATACTGTTTTACTATTATGATTAAAAAAATTGGAGCTGCAAGTAGAATAAAACACATTAAAGTACAACTGAACTTTTTGAGTCATTTTTTTCTAAACCTCACAATGTTCAGAATGTTTCATTTAACATGTTAAAAATTTGGATTGGTCATCATCTAATTAGCATTTTCTGCTTTCAGTCACTGACTGTTGTCTTGGATTTTCAAAGAATAATAATTATTTGTGTTGTCTATCATAAATAAGTACAAGTAAAACATTTTACAATAAATATTAAATAGTTTTTAAAAAGACTGATATCTCTATTAAAAATTATTAGGCTTGAGAAAAAAGTAAAAAACTTTGAAATTTTTTTGGTTTCAGATGGAGAGATATAAAAAAATGCATCATTTTGGTCCCAGTGCATATTTTTTTATTTCTATATAAATATTAATGCTACAAAAATTGTAGCAATAAGATCCTATAAAATAGACATTTGGCCTTTTCTTGCTTGTTTTCTTTAAACATTCTTTTCATTGTTAATCGTTTCGATATACACACATAACTGGATATTTTAATATATAAAATGTTATTAAAAGTGTTTATCTTAAAAAGAATATCATTTATTTTACATTAATTATAAATCCTTATATTTCCCAATTATGATCAAATTATAACGTATTATTAGAAATTTACATTTTAACGCTATAATGACTTCAATAAACTTTATATATTAACATTATATTTTAATTATATCCAAAATTATACAATCGTTATTTTTTATTTTTTAAATCCCTGCATGTGGATATAATATAGATATTTATAAATTTAGCTACACTCAGAAAATAATAAACACGATTTAAAGTAAATTATAATAAAGTCATTATAGCATACATAGATAAGATTAGAATAATGTTATACTCTTATTATTTTACTGTTTGTGGTTTATAATTTATAATAATTAATTTATGAGGTAATTTAATTGTTAGATACTTGAATTAATGGTTAGAGAAAATGATAGATAATTCGATAAACATGTAAAACTATGTAAAAAATATTGCATTCATATTTGGCTTTTATATTAACATTGAAAGTAGTTAATAAACAATACATACATGCTTACAAAATAAAAATTAAACAAAAGCAGTTTAAAAGATATTTTAAAAAATTTAAATCCATTCGTGAAGTACAAAATTCTACAGCCTAAAGCCTATTAATGTAATACTATCGGAAAGCTAATAAAGATATAATGATATCTACAGTCAATTAATTTAGACTAGGACTTGCTCACCATGTGTCTTTTATATCATTGGTCATGTCTTTGCACTAATTTTGACAACAGTTTGTTGTCTATTTACTTTCTTTAAGTATAGCCACAGCAGTCCTGATTCCATTTTTTTTTTTATTCCAAGCTTTGAAAATAAATTTAATAGATTAGTTAGATGGCAATAAGTATATGGAAGGGCAAATCATAAAAAAAGACTGCATGGTATTGAATTGCTTTGATTCTTGAATTTCTTGTTAAAATTACTGAAAGACTATTGGTATTATATTCCTAAGATGATCACTAGTACTAGCACTTCTTTTATTTATGCATATACTTCAATATTTTATTTAGAAAAAGAAAAACTTAAGTCATCTACTAAAAAGATGGGCACAATTTTTTAGAGCAATAGCTACTTATAATTTTTACCAAATATGATGGTGTACTATTAATATATTACACACATAGTTTTAAAATGTTTTTAAACATTTTTGTTTTTTGGAAGTGACACTAATTTCTGACATATATAACATAGATATTTTGAAATCATCAATTGTGAAAATACTCTTATTTCCATTCTGTATTAAAATTATACATCTTTCTATTATTTTCAGTTGCTTCAGAGATTATAATTTCTTTCAAAATATGAGAAAATAGTAATTTTTCATGATAAATTACTTAAATCTGTGCTCCTCTCACAACAAAAACATACTACTCAGCATCATGATTAACTGAACATATTCAATGCTTTCAGTTTCATTACACAATAAATGTATTTGATATGATGAATTTGTAATCAATGTAGGCATCATCATACAGTTAAAATAAAGGGATGTATGTCATCGAACTCATTCATTCTTAGATAAGTGCTGTACTATACACAACCATCTCAATTGTGGAGAATGGGTCTCACTGGTAGTAGCAATAAGTATGTGAAGAATGTATTTTATGTTTAGATATCTAATCTAGCATAATATAGTGTCAATTAACACTGTTATTTTTTAATTCAAATATTACCTTATGATTTACAGAGGGTCTACTGGTGGACCTTAATCAACATCTTAAATTTTTGCATAAAACAGATTGATTATCACAAACACTTTATTTGATAACAAAAATCACTATACAAACCAGAAATATTTATGCTCAAAACAATGACATTTAATAGATTATATAAGCAAAGCTTATATTATGTAAACACTTCAAAATGTAGATTGTTGGAAAAGTAATAAATTATTATCCTCCAAAGCTATATTAATAGTTGCAATAAACATAGTTTTTATTCACATCTTATTTCAATCTTATTCAAAAAAAATTGATATTGATTCTTTTATAATATATAATATTCATGGTAACTTTCAACAGCAATTAAATAATAAATAACTATTTTAGACTTTAGCATTGTTATATTCTTGAAGCATAAAATTCTTTTAATGAGTATGTTATGGATATAAAAGCCTATTCTTGCATTCAGTAAAAAGAAAAATTATGATTAAATATTTTAACAAAGATTTTATTATAAGTGACTTGAATAATGAAAACATAAAAGTATTTTCTGACTGACAAAATAACAAATTAAATATGGATCTTCATAAGAATATAAACATTTAAATATACAAGTCAGTCAAGAATGCTTAAAATTATTAATGGATAAATACTGCAAAGTGGATAGAGACATTCACTAAATTATTGTCACTTTTGTTCTAGTTTGATACTTTAAAACAAGAATATAGGTCAAAAATATTACCACAATTTTATTAAATCAATCAATGGCAAACTTTTATATAATGATAATTTTATTTTGAATGGCTGGTAAACTATTTTGATCATCTTCTGAAGAATGGTATAAAATATGATATGAATACTCATTTATATTTGGACAATGGTAACCAGCTTAATGAAGTGTAATAGTGGTGCATTAGTTTCAAAAATATTGAATACTTTTTAGAAATGTGTGGATTAATAAAGTTTTGCTGCTTAATTTTTAAGATGTTTCAAATTGTTCCAATTTAAAACAAAATTATCAAAATTGCCATAATTATCATGAAATATCATTGTTATTCACTACATGAAATGTATTTTCAAGGATTTTGGGGAATATATTGCTTATTAATGAATTATTATCAGAGACTCGTGCCTGTATTTTTTTTATTAGTTGCTTTACCAAATCTTATTAAGATTTCATATGATCACCATTTAGCAGCAAATGTTAAAATAATGAAATTATGGGAAACTTGACCTTTCAAAATATTAGTTGACAAGGACTATGAGGGTAGTCGAAAGAGCTCCTAAGTGACATTTATATTTTTTGTTCTTTTTAAAAAAATTTAATTACTGTATTTTCTAATAATTATTTATAAGTTTACATATATTATTTTGAAGAAATACCGACATTGATTTGTAATATATATATATATATAAACAAAGGGAGTAAATCACCCATCTCCAGGTTATGAATTAAAAGTACTTAACATTGAACAAAGGATCAAGAATAAAATAAATGTACTATTCTTGGAAGCTATTATGTTTATAAACATAACTTCATCAACATTGTTGATAATTCAGAACTCTTAAGAATAGGTGGATTAATTATATTCTTGATCTTTTGAGTGCTTTTAATTGATAGCCTGGGGGAGGATAATGTGCTCACTTTATGTATACATCAAACTATGTTTAATTTAAAGTTTAATATATATGCACATATACTTGAATAGGAGATAAATCAATTGCATAATGAAAGCTAAAATTCCAATATAATAAAATATCAATTTTCTAATGATGAAATAAACTCAGCAGTTTACCTGTGAAAGTGCACACAGTCTGAATAATCTAGGGTTGCATAAAAGTACTATCTTACTTATTTGCTGCAAAGATGTATTGTCTCTTTAATGGCTATAATACTGTTTCAACTACAAGTGTGTTCAGATTTGAAGTAATATCTCACAATGCTCTAAAGAAGAGTATTTGTTTTATATAAAATTCAATTCAATTTTGTTTATTATAAGAATTGTTTGCAATATATATATAAATGTGTGTATAAAAAACTAAAAGAATATAGATATTGCAAAAATTAAAAAAATAAAACTATTTTGTTTAACTGGATTCAGTTATAATCAGTTATTATAATAAAATAAATTTGTTTTTTTTATTGTTATTGCTACTAGTTATAATAAATTTTATAATTTTTTTTTAAAAAATAGGTAAACACAGTTATATGAAAAAGATAATAAAAAGTTATGGCTGTTTAGACTACAAGCTGTATGAGATATGGCTAAATTAGAAAAAGGAATGATAAAATGTAAATTGCACAAAGTAAAATAAAATAAAAAATGGGATTTTTTCAAAAGATATACATACTTTGGAAGGTAGTGAAATGGACACTTGTTCAATTTAAAAAATAATATTAAGGCATTTAAAAAGTGATAATAGTATAATGCACTCCTTGCAGTTATCAAGGTGTTAAATATATTAAAATCCACACTAGTATAAAAAGAAGTGAAAATCTAAATTATCAAAGATCTAATAGCTAATAAATGAACATTATTCATGCTATGTGTACAAAGCAATATTAATAAGTAATCATTTTTGACTTCGAAAAACTCTAATACTCAACTATATAATAAATAAAGCAATTACATGATGATAACTGCAATTCAAATATAATAAAATCAAGAACTTCTAATGATAAAATAAATTCAGCAGTATTGCCTATGAAACAAACACAAGGGTTGATGTAAGCAGCAAAGGTATTCCAGACTAGTGTAAAAAGGAAGTCCACAGCTAAATTAGTTCAGATCTTAATAAATAATAAATGGTACATTTCATGTAAGATTAATTAATAATCATTTAATGTTTTATAAAACTCCCAAACATAAACAAATAAAAATAAATTAATGTCATAATGGTAGCTATATTCAAATATATTAAAATAAATATCTTCTAATGATAGTAATATAAAATGTGAATAATACATCATAAGTAAAATGTAACCTTTTTTTTCTATTCACTATGAAGGTGTTAAATATAATTCAGACTAGTGTAAACAGAATGCACAAAAACTGGGATATTAATAGCTAGTAATTGAAAATATGTTATATATACAAAGCAAGATTAATCAATAATCATTTAAATTTTTGATGAACTCCCAAACTCAGCTATTACGAAATAAATAAATTTGCATAATGCTAGATGACAATGAAATATAGTAAAATCACTATTTTCTAATGATAGAATGAACTCAGCACATTATAAATAGTGCTTCTGAATTTATTCTGTCATTAGGAGATAGTGATTTTACTGTATTTGAATTTCAGCTAGCATTATGCAACTGATATATTTTTTATATAGCTATGTTTCAGAGTTTTTCAAAGATTATGATTATTTATTAATCTCGATTTATACACATAACATGAAATATGCTTGTTTTTTAACTATTAAGAAGCTAACTAATTTAGTTTTACACTTCTTGTTTTCACTAACATGGATTTCAATACACTTGACACTTTATAGCAATAAGAGGTTATGTTTTAAAAAAACCTGCTTTATTCAGATCGTGTATTTGTTTCACAGCGAGTGCTGACAAATTGATTCTATCGCTTGCAGAGAGTGGTTTTACTATATTTAAATTTCAAGCAATTTTATGTAATTGGTTTATTTTTTACATAGTCAATGTTGTGGAGGTTTTAAAGCTTATAATGGTTATTGATTAATCTTAATTATAACATACACCATACCTATGTATTAGCTAGTTTGATTTGAACTGATTTAGTTTCACACTTCCTGTTTACACTAGCCTGGATTTCGATATACTTAACGTCTTCACGGTGAATAGGTAAGAACTTAATTTTTGTCTACGCTGCTTTATTCAGACTTTGTGTTTGTTCACATGTAGTGCTACTGAATTTATTCAATCAGTAAAAATACTGATTTTAATATATATCATAATATTTTAAAATGTTTTAAAATGTCTTCATTATTATTCATTATTCTAAATTTATCATTTAGAAAGTGATTCTACTTTTTATTTCTCTTTTATTTTAAATCAAAACAAATTAAGTTGAAGTTGAACAATGAAAGCTAATTATATTTTTAAAGAGTATTTTTCTGCTATAATAATATAAACTATTTATATATTATCAATTATTTAAAAATGTAATATGATATTCCGTTATAAAAAGCTAGGAGTAAAACTTATCATTTAACAACATGGTTATTGAATAAGATTAAAACATTCTTTCCAAAAGTATATATGCAGAATCCCACTTGAGAAACTTATCATCATATACTTTAATAAAAACAAGCTAGAAACAAACAATGTTTTTCAATGGACAATTCAAGATTACAGGCACTCATCGCATTTTATAGCTATCGTACATATAAAAATTGTGAACTATATGTCTGTGGACGTTTTATAACTTCAAACTACACCAATAATTAATAATCACAATACACGTAAAAAACTGACTATACTTTTAATTATAGGAGATTTGAAAACAGACTTTTAAGCCCTCTTCAGATTATCCACTCTATCTCATACTACTGATACACATGATCACAAACATGTGAAAAAGATAAATAACCACCAATACTGTATATGTATTTTATTCTGAACCAGCCCTCGTCAGTTGGTCCAGATCATTATCTCCTACACTTATATATAATCAGTGCTTGGTTTATATTAAGAGAACAAGCGGATGAAAAGTTGGAAGAAGGAGTATATTGAAGTCTATCCATTACCGTTTGAAAATTTGCTAGCTTAATCTTAATATAAACTGATCACTGATTATACATATGTATGGGAGATGATGATCTGAACCAATTGATGAGTGCTGATTCAGCATGAAATATGTATATTGGTGATCATTTATTTTTTTCACATGTGTGTGGTTGTGTGTATCAGTGGTATGAAATAGATTAGATAGCTGAAGGGGGTTTCAAAGTCTGTGTTCAAATCCCTATAATTACAATTAAACTCCAGTTCTATGAAGTATTCCTGTATTTCAAATATGATTATATTTTTGTATATGCCATATCCAAAACAATCAATACTTTTACCATCCTCCCATCAACTTTTAAATGTACTTTATTTTATATCTTATTTCATAATCATTGGCATTAATATCAATTTAAGATGATGATTCATAAATGAAGTTCACCATCATGATCATTAAAGGCTTTAAAATCTAAAATAAATAGAATTATTGTTGAATGTCTTTCAGAGATCAAAAATATATGAAGTTTTATACTTTAATCAATTAAAAAAATTACTAAAATGATTAAAACCAAATATGCAGTAAAATATAAATAAATTATTTATTTAAATTCTTTCATTAAATTTAAGTGAAAATTTTTATGTATCAGATTTAACCACATATCAATATTTATAAATTTTGAATAAATTCTATTTTGAACATTGGCTATAAACATTATATAGCTATTAAAACATGTACAATAAATAAACTTGTAATAAAATTCACTTTCAAGTAATTATATTTAATTTAATATGTTGTTGTCATTTTACTGGTATTTATTCATTATAAATAAAAAATGGAAGAACAGCATTGTGGAGATTGAGGATGTATCAGACAGAATGGCAAGATTAGTTATACAACTTAATAGCAGATATCAAATGCAGATGATTCAGGTTTATGCCCGAACAAGTTCACATAGTGATGAAGTAGCAGAATTTTTTATATGGATGTACAAAAGGCTTTTGATCAGAGTAAACATTTTAAAATTGTTATGGAGACTTTAATGCTAGAATTGGTAAACAAATGAAAGATGAAAGTGCTGTAGATAATTTTGGTTATGGTAATAGAAATGAGAGAGGTCATAAACTTGTGGGGTTTGCAGAAAAAGAAAAACTTTATATTATGAATTCTTTTTTGAGAAAAATGTTAAAAGGAAATGGACATGGAAACATCCAAATGAAGAAACAGAAGAATTGTATTGTATTTTGACTAACAGAAAATACATATCGCAAGATTGTAATATTCTTAACAAATTTAATACAGGAAGTGATCATTGACACATTAATGCAAAACTAGAGACAAAAATTATTAAATGAAACAATATTTACAGTTAATATTTCTAATCTTCAGAAACAATATAATGAATTTAAATTAGAACTTACAAATTGGCTTCAAGTATTAGTAGATTTTGAAAATGATTCAGATTTCAATGAAATTAATAAGGAAATAACTGATACACCTTTACAAACTGCAACAAAAATAGCTGGTAGAAAAAAGCAGCAATTGACCAACAAAATTTCTACTGAGAGTAGAGAATTTATGAAGAAAAAAAGGAATATAAAGATATACAAAAATGATGGATTAAAAAGGATTGAATACTTCGAATTCTGTAAGATGGTGCAGAAAAGAGTTGAAAATGATATAAGATAGTATAACTGTGAACTAGCAAGAAAAGCTGTAGAAGACAATAAAAGTCTCAAAAGTATAAAACAATATTTTGGTATTGGTATGAAATTTATATCTGCAATAAGGAAAAAAGAGAGTTGTCATCATGAAATAGGTAGAAGTCATCTATCAAGAATTATATAGTAATGAAGAACAAGTACCTCCCATATCTATTCTATCTTCTGAGTTGCCCAGAATTTTAAATGAAGAAGTGAGACCTGAAATTAAATTCATACACCCATTTGGAAAAGGTACTCTTTTTCAACCAATCATTCTCAGAAATATCATTACCTATTCCTGATAACAGCTATGAGTTCAAATTGAACTGCAACCAGAGATAGATCTGAATGTACTCTTTACTCAAATCATTGAAAAGAAGCAACTTTATACCTAAGCAATCATGCCATAAAATCCTAATGCTTTTTAAGTGGCCAGCAAGATCATCTCACATGTCAATGATTTAACCTACAGGACCCAGCTGTATCACCAGTTAACTCTCAAATCAATTCTCATAAAAACAACTTGCAAGTAATATCCCCCCTCATTAACTGATTACAGTGACAATGATGAGTCTGATGGCTCAACAATCTCTCCCAACCATTCTCCCTTTCAGATTTACAATTATATGTGAATACAGTCTCACTCAGAAGAAAGCAAATATCTCACTCAATCCTCTTTATGTATACACAGTCAACTGTGCATTGTAAATATAGCATACATGCTGCCCCATATAGAATAATTAAGCCAGGATCTACGAACATCAACTAGTCATGATTCAGGAAGAACATATCATAAGAATAAAAATTGAATAAAAATCATTAAAAGAATGACCCATGATGCCATTACTACCTTCCCACATCTCTAGTTTACCAATGAAAACAAGACAAAGCCTGGATAGCCAAAGAAAAATAAGCTAAAAAAATGAAAACTATAACATAGATCATATCATTCACTATTAGTCAAGTTTCAAACAAATAAATACATTTTCAGCCAAATTATATATCACTCTATTCTTCTTCATTACTATTGCTATATCATACTAAAAAAATAGCATTAATGATAATTATCTATATCTAATAGTGTTATATATCCATGGACTATGAAACAATCTTATAAAATCAATTTGTGTATGATTATGCAGTCAATTGCCTATGTTAACCATATATATAAAATAATCAACAAGCACAAAACTGTTTTCTGTATTACTGTAAGCTATATAATTCTATATCACAACTGTTATACTAAAAAAGCCTTTGTAATCTTGGAAAAATCATTGTCAAACATATG
>JAQFVV010006942.1:152500-174270 GCA_028023455.1 Epiperipatus broadwayi | reverse complement strand
AATCTTGGAAAAATCGTTGTCAAACATATGTAATGTATTTAATGGTTAAATATAGAAACATAATAATACAAAAATTAACAAAAACAATAATAATAATTCAATTCAATTTATTTATTTAATGTACTATTCCACAGCACTCTAGGCCAATTATGAATTGAAAAATTAATTAAATAATACATAAAAATTATAGAAAACACATAATATGTATAATAGATTGTAAACATGAAATATATATATATGTCATCACTATAATAAATTAAATGTTATATTTTTTAGGAAGAATCATATAATTTTTATCATTTAAATTAAATTAATTATTTTTGTAAAAAAAAATTATTATAGAAGTCCAATAACCCAAACAATGGACAAAATTTAAGAGTGTCTGTGTAACTGGTTTTAAGACAAAAGTGATCTGAAGTCCAATTTTTATAGTCTACTAAATCAAATAAAATATTTTATATCAGATTTTGACACATTACTCTTTCATTTACAATAACTTTAGGTATCATTTTTCGTGAATAGAAAGTTAATATACTGTTTTTATCTAAACTGACCTATCTGTAAAATTTCTCGCCCAATGATTGAAGTTTAGCAATATCATTTTTTGAATGTGGATTTCAACAACTGATTTATATTCAATAATAGGAAATACATAAGTTCTAAACAATTTATATTTTAATTGATTATTAAACAATATACCATATTAAGAGCCATGCCCATAATTTTAAGCACTCTGTCAATTATGGATTCAGTATGTGCATGAAATGATCAATTATTTGTGAATAGAATATCAAGATCCTTTTGCAAAGTTTTGCATTTAATTTTATGGGTTTCAATATAATATGAGAAATCTAGATATTCAGATTTATTACAATTTGAGACTACTAATTATTTTTCCATATTAAACAACATTATATTTTCACTACATCTAGCAATAAAAATTATCTAATGTAAGTATCCATTTAAAAATTTTGCAGTCATCAGCATAGCATAACAAATATGAGAACTCAGATAATCATTAATATCATTGATGTGTAAATTGAATTATAAAGAAGACAGGATGCTACCTTTGAGGTGCACTCAAATTACAAAACCTCAAAAGTACTAGGCCTAAATTAATTTGATTTAATTGTTTTTGATTACTACTTACAGCTTCTTCTTCAGCAGGTAAATCACTTTTATATGCTATTAATTATATAAAATAGAAGTTTGATTATTGTATGTAGCAAAAACTTTTCTACTTTTAATAAATAAACATCATGTGATCATCATTTTTATACTGGCTCTTACCCGTTAATAAAACCGGCAAAACTCTCTATACATATATGCATTCAGTGAAAGCCAGATCCAAGGCTCCTCACTGACGAAGGCCACAAACCAGAAACTAGGCAGGGGATATTGAGTGAGTAAGCACTAGATGGGGATTTTATTCACAAGCCTTCTGACATCCATTGATTACTCTTGCTTGCACTTAGTGGCAATACGTATAAAAAGTTTTGCCTGTTTTAATAAACTGAATTATTTAACAAACTCTACAGTGAAGCATAATCTGTAAAGTTTTTGAAGAATAATATTATGATTGGCTCTGTCAAAAGCCTTAGATAGAGCAAAATAAATTACTTCTAATCTTTGTCTATCTTCTATAGTTTAACATCCTGCTACCCTGATCTTTTACCAATCCTTCAGTTATGGTCAGATTATCGATCTTAGCTTCAATAGATATATTTATGAGTGACAACTAATCCATCCCCAAGCACCAATCTTATCTAATGATAAGAATTATATCTTTGAAAACACAAACTAAAATTTTGTAGTTGTCTCTAGAATGAAATATCCAGACTAGCTCAACCTCAAGGCATGGGAGATAAATCTATTGGAAGACCAGTATGTAACAAATAAAGGTAAGTCATTTATATCCTCCTATGAATACTATGTGAATCATACAACTTACACTCTAATAAAATATGTATTTTCTAATTTAAATTATAACATTTATTAGTGCATTCATTTATATTTTTATTTCAAACACCTAATTCCTTCATTAAGTAAATATTATTTTATCTTACATACATTTATGAAAGAGAGCATATATATATATATATATATATATATATATATATATATATCAGAGTTGTTTATTAGCTTAACTTATATATTAAAAATTTAACCAAAAATAAATCTTTCTTAATATTTTACTAAAACGCATATTTCTTACTACACTAATACATAAATGTTCATTGATTATAGATATAAAGTCATAATTACCTCCTTGGAAGATGAATGTTCATGATTTAGCTGTATTCTCAGTAAGCTTACAGTTTCTTACTGCAGATTATCATTTGAGTAATAATAAATCAGTATGGTGCAGAAGGCTCCCAGTATCACACAGATTTGTTGGTAGTTACTCAAACAATCCCAGTATCACACAGATTTGTTGGTAGTTACTCAAACAATCCATTTGGTATAGTTAGATCCTTAACTTCCCATAAAAAAATGTAGTCATATTCAGGCAGATTCCAACAGCAAAACATGGGGCTGGCTTAACGAATCTACACAATTCACTTACCCCAACATTTCTATGGGATACATTTCTATGGAGATTTATAAATTGAACTACAGTACTTCCTTTTCATTAATTTCTTTAATGACTCATTGATCTGCTTTTCTTCTTGGTCAATTTACAAATTACTTCTCTTTTTCTTTTTATCTTTCTCTTTTTTTTTTTTTTTAAAAAAAAAAATAGTTCTTTCTTTTTATGTAACTTTCATAACTTCCCTCCTTTGGAAATATCCATCAGCTGATTACCCCTTATCTCTGGAATGCTTTTAGTGCCAGCAAGTTTCCATTGTTTCTAATTATTCAACAGAGTTCTTAAAATTTTAATGGCAAATGTCATTAACAGAAATATTCCCAGTGTCATTGCTTGCCAATTTTAAACTCTGTATAATATTATATATCTTTATGTTATTTTCATTAAGAAACATGCACTTCAAGTATTATTTCAAAATCATAGCATAATATAATAAATCAAAATACGTACATCCTATAAAATCAATTAAATACAACTCTGAGCACAACTGCTCTTTCATTTTCACCTAAATATTTGTTAGTATTTATATATATATATATATATATATATATATATATATATATATATATATATCTGTCACACAATATGTATCATGATTATCTGTGTAGGTTGCACCTTTAATGTTTACTGCATTCATTTTACACTCTCTTGTAACAGGGTTTGAATGAATAATATATATATATATATATTGAGTTATTTTAATTAATAATACCAACTGTAATTAATACTCGGTAATACTTAGAGTCTCTGCTTAAGTTGCTAACCATGTTCAAACCCAGCTACTGTTACAATAGCAAGGGCAATATGATGAAATATAGTGATGATATTAGTTTCAATAGATCTATTTGAAAAAAAAACTATGATGAGTAGAAGATAAATAATTACTGACATTATCTATGATTTTATTATATAGACATTTTCAAAATCTTTTATCCACAGTATTTAAGACCAAAATAGGTCTAAAATTATTTATGCAATCTTTAAAACCATTTTTATAAATTGGAACAACTTTAACACATTTAAGAACCTTGGAAAATTTGCAATTATATATAGAACAATTTAGAATATAGTATAAAGAGTTAGCAATAAATTGGTAAAACCATTATACATAAGGTATATTATTATAAGGTTCCAAACTAGTGTGCGATTTAAATTTTCTTATTGATGCTGTAATGTCTTCTCTATTAAAACCCTCAATTGATATTTTGTGGTGATATTTCTCTGAAAATACAAAAGGCTTCATTTTATTATCAACATTTTTGTATAGGTAGGCAAAGAATGTGAAAAAAATATTCAGCAGAAAATGAGTAATTACAAGCTGTTTCACCTTTATTATTATCAATTTCTGAATCTTTAATGAATGATTAGAATTGTCTATGATTTACAGATAAATTATTCTCCATATTCTTTATATAATTGAGAAATTCTTTCCTATACAAAACCTTTCCCCACCTTCTATAATTGATAAAATTATTATAATGTAGAATATTATTAGATTGCTTATAATGTTTATGATAGTACATTTTTCTTTAAATAATTTTTCTTAATGATAAAATTAATCAACATGAAAAATCATGATGAGATTCACATTTAATGGGTAATATAAAGTCAATTAAGTTATTGTAAACAGACATAAAGTAATTTACATTAGCATTAATATTTGCACAAAAATAAATGATTCCAATCAAATTTGCAAATCTGTTCACAAAAGTCATCCCAATTTTCTTGTTTATAATCACTTTATTTTATAAGATATTTTTTGTCTAGTATAATAATAATAATAATAATAATAATAATAATAATAATAGTAGTAGTAGTAGTAGTAGTAGTAGTAACAGTAGTAGTAGGAGTAGCAGTAGCAGTAGCAGTAGTAGTAGTAGTAGTAGTAGTAGCAGCAGCAACAACAACAACAACATTGTAACATTTATGATATATTGCAATCATAACAAACAAATTCAACATTTGAAGAATTCTTAAAACATATCTAAAATTATATAAAAGTTTATAAAATCTTTTAAAAAGTATTTTTTACAAACGGATATTCAACTTTTTTTTACCTGAAATTTTATTTAGTTATACATTGGAAATGCATTGCTCTATCTATGAAAGTGTTAAAGAAAAATAAAACTAGTTGCTGGTCTAGCATGAAATAGTATATTGATGATTATTTATTTTTTCGACATATATGTGTTCAAATGTATCAGTGATATGAGATAGAGGGGTGAATGGTGGATCATGTAAAAGTCTGTGATCATATAGCCTATATTTACATATATTAATAGAGGTATATAATAAGCCTGTATTTTAGTTATTACATTGTTTTGTATATTATTCACAAGTCATAAAATAAATAAGCAGAAACATTTTATGATAAAACATAAAAAATAGAAATTTAAAATTTTAAGTAACATTCTTAGATTAAAAATGCTATTCATTTAAAAAAAATATTAATCATAAAATGGAAAGTATTTCAGATCAGTTCAAAATTGCTTTAATTAAAAGTTTTATAATAATTTAGAAAAAAATCCTATTTTAAAAATTAAATGGTAACAAGTCCATGTAATTGTAATAATTAGAATGGAATGGCAAAAAAAGGAAAAGGTATAACTATTTACTCTTTTAAGAATAGTTTCAAACATCAGATTACATAAAGTGAAATGTTTTATTTAGGATAAATATAATCTTTTGATTAATCAATAACATAACTTTGAAAATAAAATACTATACAAAGATATAGTAAGATGATTTAATTTTAAATAAATGTGTCCATGGTTTTTCATTTCACTATCAGTTTTTTTTTTTTTTTATTATTATTATTATTATTATTATTATTATTATTATTATTATTATTATTATTATTATTATTATTATTATTATTATTATTATTATTATTATTATTATTATTATTATTATTATTATTATTATTATTATTATTATTATTATTATTATTATTATTATTATTATTATTATTATTATTATTATTATTATTATTATTATTATTATTATTATTATTATTATTATTACGTTTCAATAAAGGCTTTATTGATCTCAATGGTTTACATAAGTTTACATCTAGAAAAATTTGAAATTTAACATACAATGAATAATATTAGGTTAAACACATATAAATGAATTTAGTGGTTACACTTTGTGGTTAATGGACTATAACAATATAAAAATTAAAAAAGCAAAAATAATCAGAGTTCTAACGTTTGAGGAGCTTATTTAGTTTTGTCCGCATGTCACTTTGAATGTTAGTTGTATGATAGTTTTTCTTTGCAGCATTCACAGCATTGATGGTTGTTTTAACAATGACCATGTTGCTGCATATAAGTGGGGGTTGGTTTTTATTTTATCTCTATTTCGAATGTGTAGCAGTTTGTTGCTAAATGTAGCTGGGTGTCGTCTGGTGTTATTGCCAATTAAGAAAGTACATCGGGTGCACCAATACGCATATAGAACAAATGTGGCTGCCCTAATGCTAGGTATTGATCTTCCCTGAAAAGCAGCTATTATGTGATTAATGATTGTACCCGGTTTTCTGTAGGTGTTACACATCATCTATTATTATTATTATTATTAACATTTTTTATTATATGTGTATTATCAGTTAGTAATAAATAATAATTTCTTGGAAACAACAAAGATTTAAAATTATCTCTATTTACATAAATATTATCTCTCATTTTTATTCTTTATTGTAATAACAATCCATGGAAATCATTAATTCAACATATACAATTCTCTGGAGAATTTTAAAGTAATATTTGCAGAATGTCAAGAAAAATTCTATTTTTTTGATTCTCACATCTATAAAAAATATCTTTCTGCATTTAAATCCATATATAAACTTGACTTAGAAGTAAAAGAAGACTCCTATTA
Source organism: Epiperipatus broadwayi (assembly GCA_028023455.1). Lineage (NCBI taxonomy): Eukaryota > Metazoa > Onychophora > Udeonychophora > Euonychophora > Peripatidae > Epiperipatus > Epiperipatus broadwayi. The sequence goes on along the minus strand of JAQFVV010006942.1, from coordinate 167,798 downwards.
CTTCAACAAAAAAGATGTTATAGGTTAATGAGAAACCTTGTTTAGTAGTCAGAGATTGTGTAGTATCATGTTTCTTTGAAAATAAGACCTACTCCCTAGTTAAGATCAGCCTGTTGAAACACATGATGGACATACCTGAATTATAGTATAATGAATATATAAATAAACAATATTATTGATGTTAGTGCTTTAAATAACTGAATTGTTCTTTTGTATTTTTCCATCAATCATTTTTGATAATGTAATTCTATCTGTGGAGAGTAACAATTTATGTCCCACCAATCACAATATCAAACAATTTATAATTTTTATATGTTTTAAGTAATTATTTTATTTATATCTAATACTAAAATTTTGAATGCTTGATTTAGTTTTAGAGTTTAATCACTGTAGCTTTTAAATAATCAGAAGAAAAGAAAATTAGTTTGATTCCTTAAATATTTTTCCCTCCTAAAATATTATTAAAATAATAGAAGTGATTTTAATAATCAAAGATTAACTTGTGTTAAGTCATTAATCATTTTTCTAAAAAAAAATGTTTTAAAAAGAACACTCAAGCAAGATGATTACAAGTAATTTGGAAAATATTTACAATGTGCACATTTGGTAATAGATGGATGTGTTTATATCATATTGAATCATAGTAATTCAAGCTGCCATACATTGTAATAAGCCTGTATCCAAATCTTTTGTCTGATCATTAGATTAGCATTGATATAATAAAGGTGACATTGTTTCCAATATCGATAAAATGACTTTTATAATTTGTAATATTAATCTTCAGACTTAAATACTTCATGAATAATATACCCAAACTAATATCACCAATCCCCAAAAAGAAAAACCAACATCCTGGATGAACTAATTAAGTTTTATCCATATATATAGTATCAGAATGATATCTATAGAAAACCATGGTTTCAGACTTTTCAAACTTTTCACTTGGTAAGATCTTATTAATATAATTATTGTAAAACCTTAAGTTAAACATATCTCTAATAATTATTATTTTTATTACCTTTACAATGTTGAGTTATAAAAATATAAAATTTGGTCAATTCTCAAACAGAATTTTCATGATTTTTTCCCCTTTAAATTTTGCATATTATGTAATTTTTAATTTACAAAATTATTTTTTTTAATGTTTGATGTAAATTTGTTGCACATTATAGTATTCACATTTTTTATATTTTCTTTTATTTTTTTTATAAATAATATGTTGCATAATATTACTATATTCATGATATTCATTAGCATGATAACAATGTTGGTGATGAAGGATGGATCCTAAACTATTAAACTGATATTATTTCGAGCAAAAGCAAAATGATAATGAAATAAAAACAATTGGATTCTGAGCTTGAATTATAAAAAAATATTTAACTACTGAATTAAAGTGTATTATAAGTTTTAAACTGAAGAGAGAAGCATACGTTTTAAAATTCTACTGAATCAACAAACAATAAAAATGAATTTAAGAGGTCAAGATGAGACATAACAAATAACTTAAGAAATGGAAAATTAACAATAAAGTCAAAGTTGAAACTATTAATCGATAACTTAATTTTCTCAAGGTTCAAATAATTTGAAATGTTAGTGTTTTAAAGGTATATTTGTGTCAATAAGAAGGATTTTACTACTATACAAACATATCAAACAAAGATAGCTCATAATGCAAAATTGGAATTAGTAAAGAATATTTAACTATTCCAATGATAACAATAAAAATAAAGTTTAAATTTTATGATGTATTAATAAATTCTTAAAAATAAAGTAAATACAATAATAATTTATAAACTAACTTTTATTTAACGACCATGGACAATATGATCAGGCTCAGTGAATGGTTATTCCAAAAACTAAATATTTAATCTTTAAAACATTATTTGAAAATAGTATATGTACTTAGGATTAACAGTATTTTGATCAATAAGTAGTAACACTTTATATACTTTAAATATAAGAGCTTGGCAAAACTTATTTCTTATATGCTAATACATAATAAATTAATCATATTAACTGGTGGTGATATTTATAACAACAATAATAACATGATCATAGTAATAGCAATAACAATATGGATAGTGTTTAGCAATAAGGCCACAGATAACTATATACCTTTTTAAAACAAAATTCATTTACACTATTTACAAATTTATAAAATAATAAAAACAAAAAGAAAACATATATATTCTTGGCCAATTATTAACAGAAACTACACAGAACAAGATTTTGTTACATAATTACATTATTAAGAAAAGATCTCTTTGGATCAGTTTACAATTTTAATACATTACCATCTTTAAATTAATTATTATTTACATCTATTTTTTAAATTGAATTTATTTTAACTTAACTACATGTTTTATATTTTATTTATTTGTTGAATATGATTTTACAAAACTTATTCATTTAAAATAGACACAGGTAATATAATTCCAAAAATTTCTGTCTCATGATTAACAAGCTACCAATATTAGGAAAGATAACACAATAGATATTCTTAAAGTATAATAATTTATGCTACAATTAGTCAATATATTATTGACTGCATCTATTTAGGATATTTGAGAGTCAACATTACTTTGAGAGTCAGTTCTACTATTGTCCAAATTTCAATCATTAACTTCATATTATAGGACTCTTCCAACACTAATAAAAACATTAGCATTCTAAACACTGGGGTATAAATAATAAATAACAAAGATTAAATAGTATAGATGGAATCACCTCAAATAGATGAGCACTATATAACAATCTACTAATATAAAATAACTTTTGACAAATATTATTTCTTATCATCATTTGCTTAATATTAAGTGCAGTTTACATTTTTATATACTACCTTTCAGGAATGATTCTGTTTTTAACAATACTAAATTGTTAAAACTTAAGAATATGGAACATAGTGAATGACATAATATATCCAGAGATATAATGGGTTTGATGTAAAACAAGAAGAAAATGAACAAACAACCTAGACCACGATCATTTCATGACTGTAAATGGTCCAAAATCCCAAAGTCACTTTTGGAGCACATTTATGGGCATGAAAAAGGAAGGAACAGTCAATTCCCTATTTAAATAACTATATGAATACACTTTGAAAATATGGCCTTAATCTGTTCAAAGTTCTATGGGTATAATTCACAATTCACCCATCCATGATCATTTCTAGACTCATTCGGTGTAAGTGGACAAGTACACCTGTCATGATATAACTTGAATATACCAATATTACAAATATTATACATGTATCATTATAATCATTCAACATGATGATAACAACCAAATCTCATACTGATATCTCTTACCATATAAATGTAAACATTAAGAAAAATGGGATATGTTACTATTCAATATATAAAAATTACAATTATCAATATCAATTTGAAAGTGATCCTTAATTATAATTGTTATTAGCTGTAAATTAGTTATGTATTACATATAAAATACAACATCAAATGCACTCAAATTAACTACAATTGGATATTACCCTTTTAATACTATTCAGCAATTGCAGCGTTTACCAACAAGAAAGAAAAATATTAAAATAAAGTCATAATAATTGAACAAAATTTAATGATTTATTATGAGAAATTTTACCTTTTTACCTATGATCATATTTAAAATATGAACAAAATTTATAGTGAATAAGATTACCTTTACTTTTTTATTTATTTTGAACATGCTTACATTCATATTACTGGTTTCATTTTTTATGTAGACTGTTTTTTACATCTGTATCACAAGCATACATAATATTACAATATAATACATTTTAAACTAATAATAAGAAACTATCATTACATAGACTTTTTTTTCACATTTCTTCTTGTAAAACAAAGAGAGAACAAAATTTTGATTATACCCATTTGAAATATGCAGCATTATTTAATTTATGAATATTCTTATTACCATTTTAAAATTACCCTATTTATTTTCTATCATCTCATTTCTTTCTTTATCAGCATGGGAAATATTTATTTTCTTTGTTTACATCTAATAAGTAAATTCCCTGAAGATATTAGTTCTTAAACTTTTACTAGACAATAATCTGAACATTTAATCTCTACAGGTTTCATTATAGTTTTTCTTTTCTTTACAGAAATTTGTGAGAATTCCTTTCAACATGTATTTACTAAACTCCAATGATATGAGTATACTCTTTACTTATTCATTAATTTAAGTAGTAATTCTGATACATAGTTGGATCCTTAAATGATTGCAATTTCTTCAGTTAACTTTAAATGCTTTGATAATCAGGAAATTAAGAAGTTGAAAAAGATCATTGCTTCTTCTTATTATTATTACATATATAAATTTCTTATATTTTATTGCATGATGGAACTATTTAATAAATAGTTTATTATAAATTTGATTATTACAATGTGGTTAACATGGTAATTAAATGTACCAGAAATTAAATTAACATTTAGTTTGATATTGATGAAATGCTATAAGTTAATTTAATGAATGTGTTAATTCCACTTTTCTGGCAGGGTTTTAATGTCATATCTGGTTTTAGGTCAATGCAAAATCAAGGTAACATAAGAAAACTTTTCCTATCGAGAAATTTAACAAAATATTTTGAAAACTTTAGTAATGCATTATACTCACTTATAACTTTTAAATTAGGTGGGTATAGACAATTGTTAATAGTCCTTATTTAGATTTAACCTTAAATAATACTTCACCTTAGTGAAAACATGTCATAAAATTTTTATAAATTTAAATAGCAATAAAAACAAGTAAATATCTATTATCATAATCCTCTTCTTTTAAATGCATTTTCCAATTGAAAGTACAAAGTTGTTTTCTCTTTTCCCTTCCTCTTATTATTTCAAATTTTCTTTAACTGTAGCTATAACATATTTTGTAAATACTATAATTAAATAAGTTATAAAATAAATAGCAAAATTTCAAGCTTATGAACTTCTGAGCTGGTTTCAACTTGAATTCCATTTTGGTGGGCTTATCTTCAATATGTCGAACAGTTTTACAGTGAACCATTTCATAATTATTCATTGCCACTGCCATAGTCTATGCTCATGGGTGCAGGTCAAATAGAATTTCAGCACATTAATTATAGGTTGCCAATAACAAATACTTTGTATTTATATGTCGAAAAATAGCTAGAGAGAAATATAACTCTACTGAGCTTTAATTAATTCAATTCCATTTCAATTCAATTCAAATCCAATTCTCCTTTCACTTTCTAATAATTTTTAGTTTTCACGCAATTTTATTTTAATTCTTTCTCTAAAAATTTGTGCTGGCCTATTTATTAACTTTTACCAAGGGGCTGATTGTAAAAATTAACAGACCAATTAAATTGTTGTATGTAAATAAATTTACATACAATTAATAACTGTCCATGTAAATACAAATGACAACTAATTAAATTGTTCAACATTGTTTTAAATTGCAATAAATTATGTTTAATAACTAATTGCAGATCACGCTCTCAGATCGAACCGCTTCAGCTTCACCTATTTAAATAGAAAGTAGGTTGAAGTAAAGAAGGGTTCCCCTCTTTTCTTCCAAAAAGTAAGTTTGTGGTTTAAGACCTGTAGAGGTCCCTACTATCACATTTTATATGCATGTGCTTGAGGCTACAGCCTTAATGAATATTACTTATGTAATCAATGTATGTTTAAATAAATTTATAATTACAACTTTAAATTATCATAATAGATTTCTCACTATAAAATCTTTCCATTGACTCATAGTAAATTGAAAGATTTCATGAGTATTAATGTGTAATAAGAAATGTGGACTTAATTAGTGAAGTATTGAGTAACTTCATGCTCTCAGATTGAACTGCTTCAGCTTCACCTATTTAAATAGAAAGTGAGTTGAAATAAAGAAGGGTTCCCCTCTTTCCTTCCAAAGAGTAAGCTTGTGGTTTAAGACCTGTAGAGGTCCCTACTATTGCATTTTTATACGCATGTGCTTGAGGCTACAGCCTTAATGAATATTAATAACTATAATTGTAAATCTGTTTGACAATTATTGTTTAATAATAAAATACTAAATATTTCTATGGTTCTAATTTAATAATATTGATAAATTATATTAATACTATTGAAATTAATCCATCTGACAGACTGCATGTAAAAAGTCTCACACACAATCTGGCAAAGGATTACACACATCTTGAACTGTCCAATTTTTTATCACTTTCAGAACATTTCTTCATGAACTTTACCTATTTTTATTCTATAATTTAGCAATCATGAGACTACACCACTGATATTATACATAGATTTAATATTGAATAATTATTATTAATTAAAATTTAAAACTTTATATAACTGACTATTTAAATAGGGCTTGAAAAACATTGAGTACAAACATAAATATATATATATATATATATATATATTTATGTATTGTATATCAATGTTTATATATATATATATATATATATATATATATATATCCACTAGAATAAAAATACACAATTTTTTTAAATGCCTATATAAAATTGAAGATTAATATCCTTTTCTATAGCCAACTTATGGCATATTCTGCCATCCTGAGTAGCAATATGTTAATATTTAAATCTTATTAAACTCTTACACCAGTAACGTTTCCATGTGAATTACCTACTTTCCATAAATTGTGAATACTAACACAATTACACTGTTTATTCAATACATTATCTGTACTATTTATAAAATATGACTTTTTTTTCATATGCAAAATAAAACCATTATCAAAGCAGAATTCTCCATTACAAATCACTGCATGTTCTGCAAAAACAGATTTATACCTATCTGCAGAATAACACAATTTATTATATAATAATTCATGCTTCCTAATCCTCTTTTTCAATGCACACTAAATTTTACTAGTATGATAAAATAAAATTGTTAAAAAAATTTAATTCACAGCTTTAAAATGATAGCAGTATTCAAAACAAATGACAGTTATGATTTAATAAAAATTATGTTGCTAAATAATCACTATTATTAAAATTCATGATTCTATAGCAGGCTTAGTGATCTTTGTTTTTTATCTTATCAAAAATATGATTAAATTTAATAATTACATGTTTATATAAGAAGTCTGAATTATAGTACTTATTATTCTTGTAACTCTTTTTTATTAAAAAATAACAGGTTTTGCTGAGAATAAATTTCAAATATGACAAAAAGCAAATATAAGTATAATCCTGAAAGTTATATTTATAATAGTTGAACACTGTAAACTAGAATTGAAAAAATCTTAGCTATTTTGCACTGCCTTGAAAGTTTGATGACATTTGCAAAACGGCAATTATATATTTTCAGTAAGGATTGTTTTAAAATGCAGATCAGATGAATATGTTTTTGGCTTAATATTATTCAGGAAGAGTTTGTAGAAGTAAGATTTTTTCATTAAAATATTTATACTAGGGAGGACACAAAACCTAAGCTGAGAATCTGAAACTATCTTCTAATCCAATTTCATATATAGTATACTAAACAGTTTTCCTTCATAAATAATTTATATATTTTATAATGGGATCTTTTTTCCTATATAAATAGTCTGCTGCATAATATGGCCATATTTAAAAAGTATTCATGTGATATTATGCTTAATAATGTGTTTAAATGTATAATCACAATGTTATTTACAAGTATTATAAGTATTATCTTTAATTTGATAATAATGTAAAGTGTGATGCTTACTCTGGACAAGAAATACAAATATTATTATCAGTATTTACTTTGTTCTCATTCATTTCAATTCTTAACTTTTTTGGTTTCTAAAAATCGGAATGCATTAGTTTTTACATCTTTTCTTTAAAGCTTGTAAAATGACAATTTATATTCCTAGAATTTATAAAACTGCTTTTATTGATATTTTAAATAAATTGTTATTTTAAAATTATATTTTAAAAGAAAAAAATTCCAAAAAATGGTTTTGGAATAAATAAACAGTCAACATGTGGCAACAAACTCAATATTTATGTTTAACTCATGTTTGCTACTCAATATTTATAGTTTTTTTAAAGTGAAAATTTAAAAATATATTAATTTCAAAAAATACAAGTAGAAACGATAATAAAATATTTTTGTATAGCTATAATATCAAAGAAATTTTGAAAAGAAAAAAAAATACTATTAATTTTTTTAAAAATCTCAATCGCTTCCTAAGCAAACTTTTCTTTTGAATTTGCAAAATATATAAATATTCAGAGTTAAATTTAAAAAATATCCAAATCAAAGAATTCAGTGGCAAGTCAGAATTTAAAACATTTTTTTCTGATAAAAATATAAACAACATTTTATCCACAGTTACTGAAAATCTATTTCCTTGGACTCCTTTTGGATCATGTGTCCTCAATATTTTTTTGGAAATGAGGTCTGGGAGACATGTTGAATTAGCATTTGGCTTCATCGTGTACATTCATGTCAGTTTTCTTAATAAGTTACTATACAAACATTTAGTTTGATCTTTACTAGTTTCTAAAACTAATAAAGAAAGAATAAGATTTAGGAACTTAGCATGTAGAATTATTAGCAACTATAAGTTTTACCTAATATATCTAAAGGAGGTAGTAATATTAATATTCAAATATTAAGGAAATAATTAAAGATATGCTACTTTAGCTTGTCTGTAAAATCTTAGAAGATTAGTATGAATTTTACTAGTTTTTGAACACATTTTAGTGAAAGAAGCACATATTTAAAATATGCTATAATATACTCATAAAAAGCAATATCTTGTAAAATAATAAATTGACTTGCTATTTATTGGCATAACTAGTGCTCTGCTATCTCAGAACTGGACTTCAAAATTATTCTATATAATCTAATAAGAACACATAGCCTAATACTTAATTTTTTTTAGAATGATTAAATTGAATGACTTTTTGATCATGACCCAGGGAATATTGACAGTTTTTAAGTTTGATTTTATATTAACTGTTTAAGGAATTAAAGATATAGTATTCAATTTTTTTTAAAAAGTTTATATCATATGTTATTTCTTTGTATGATTAATTTATGTTTATGATGTTCAACATTTTTTTTATTATTATAGTTCACATTATAATCAGTTCTTTTAATATTAGAATTTAGCAAGGTTAGCCCATTTTCTAATGCATGAGGGTCTGCATTCCTTTTTTAATCTAAAATAATAAGCATTCTTTTTTATATATTTATATTGATTTTAGAAATTTTGTTTCTTTGTTAACTTTTGATTTTTTCAAATTAGAATGAAAATTTAAAATCTAGGTTTAATATAAATTCTATAGAATTGCTTGAAAATCAATATATAACTAAGTCATAACTCCTTAATCCATTTGAAACATGTATCATTTCAATATTTCAACTAATTTGATAGATATGGAATAGAGTTTAAGAGAAATATAAAAAAAAAACATTTAATAATTTTACATATTGCACTTAACAATTATTCTTAAAAATTTAATTTGATTTAAATAATGATTGCAAGTGGGCAGTTTTTTTTTTAATTTAGTTATATTTTTAAAACTATTTTAATCTCTTAATGTATATATTTAATGGGTGTATATAATTATATATGTATAACAAATCAGCAATTAAGTTTTCTATTTAAAATTGTTTTACAAATTTCATTTTTATTTTAAAACAGTTGTTTTAAAAAAAAACAGCTTAACTAGAAAACTCACATTATTTAGAACGATCATAAAAAGTTAAAAAAGATAATAATGATCAAAAATTTTCTTCTTTAGAACTTTTTTTTAAAACAACAGTTTTAAAATAAAAATAAAAACTGTCTAACAATTTTAAATACAAAACTTAGTTAATGATTTATTATACATATTACACTAGAATTTATAATAAAAATATGGATTGACTTAATTAATTTCTGAACATAAAAATATCTAAAGTCTTATTTAACATTATAAGGACTGACCTAATTAATTTCTAGATATAAGTCATTAGACATTTTTTTATGTCCAGAAATTAATTAAGTCAATCCTTATTTTTATTATAAATTCTAGGGTAATGGTAACTAAATCTGGAAGTTGGCTCCTCAAATATATATATATATATATATATATATATATATATATATATATATATATATATATATATATATATATATATATATATATATTCATTAACTAAGTTTTGTATTTAAGATTAGTTCTTTTTTTATATAAAATTATCAAAAACACAGCCACTAAGTTAAATCAGAATTTTACAGTTGTGTAGATGTGATTAATTGATTATTCACATAAAACTGGAAATCAAAAGTAAAATCCAATCTACTGATCATAGCAAAATTAATCATTTCAAAACTATTTGAAGATTTATCTATTTGTTGATAATTTAAAATAAATCTAAGATTAAAAATTATCTGGTGAAACATTTTATCAGTTATAGAAAGTAAGAAATTAATTATTGTTCTATTATTAAATCATGTTTAATGATGATGATCATTAAGGTTAACATCTGTTTCTGAAGGCATGTGTTAAATTGTTCTTTTTTCAGCCAGTCATCTTCGCTGTAAGCCACCTTAATGGTGAATAAATACTATAAACTTATATAGTTTAGTCAAGTGTTGATGGCCTAGCAGTCAGCATAGCTGCCTTCTGAGCAGCTGGCCTGGTTTGTTTCCCAGTCAATGGTTTGACATATAAGGAAAAAAAAATTATAAAGTTTATAGGAGAAATTATCCAAGCAATGACATGTATTAAAACTTTTCTTTCACTCAATTTTAAATTTTACATGAAACTTGAGATTAGTTGCTTAGTGATGATATCTTTCCAGGCAATGGGAATCCTTGTTCTAGCTTTCAACATGGCAAATTTAGCCATATTTGTAAGATATTTTATATATAAAAAATATGTTAAATAAAATTATTATAAAGATAAATAAACAAAGATTTAATATTTTTTATTGACCATTCTCATATTATATACAATTTTCTATTATTCTTATGGTTTTGTACTACATATATTTTTAAATTTTAAAGATCATTATATTATTATATCGAACCATAAAACAAATGCATTCATCTGCACTTAAATGTTCCATGTACATGAAGTTTATTTACAAATGATTTTATGTCATATATTAATCACTGAATATATGATTATGTTGCAATCAATTTTCTTATTTTAATAAAAGATATTCAACAATGACATGTTGCCCTGTGTAAAGTAGGATTGGTAACTTAATTTTGGTGATGAATGTTTTTACTAAATTTTAAATTCAACCATCATTTTATAATTTTGATACACTTTTTGGGACTTGTTTTAAATTATGATCACCATTTTGGTCTTCCTTAGCATACTATACTCATATATAATTTAAAATGAAGATTGCAATTATTATAGAAAAAAAAAATTAAACCAATGAGGTTACTATCACTATATATATATTTTGCGGGTTCATCCACAAAATATGTATTTTATATATTTATATATATAAATTGAATTTTTAACATAAATTAATCCCCTTTAAAGAATCTTTTATATATTTTATAAACTCATTATAATTAAGTATTATGAAAAGGTAAAATTGAAGTTCCAAAAATTTTATAATGCAATAAGAATATTTTTTAGTAGAATACTGACAAAATCATAGTACTGTTTAAACTTTGCAAATAGAACTATGATAAATAAATATAAACATATTTTGATATGTAAATGAAGGTTAATATGCAAATGTGGCATTTAAATATTCCAATTTATGATAATGAATGTGTAAATATTTTTTGTTGATCAAATGTGAATTCTTTGTGATTGCCCAAGATACTTTCAATGTTCTTTTTTTTTGTTGTTTTTTAGCACAGATGGGTCTCACATTGGTGGGAAGGAAAGTGTGGCCTGTAAATCAAGAAAACTGATTTCTTTCATTATTCTGTTTGCCTCTGTTGTACAAGTAACTATTCTGGGCAATTCTCAAAGGTCTATTTGCTTGAGATTCATGATAACATGCATAACTATGGGATAGACCACTGCATGTCATTTTATAGATGACTTGAGTAGCATGTATAGCTGGCATTTTGTCTTTTGAGTTGTTTAGTAAATTATTTAGTGATAGAGATTATCTAAAGTCTGTTCTGTAAGTGTTAGCACATATATACATATGCTGATTTATCTGTATGTGAGAAGCACAAATAAATGTATGTATATATATATATATATATATATATATATATATATATATATATATATATATATATATATATATATATATATATATATATATATATATATATATATATATATATATATATATAGAGAGAGAGAGAGAGAGAACAATATTTTAAATAATTTATTTAATGAAAATGACATTTAAATTTTAAAAGTAAAACAAGTAAAGAATTTTTTCTTGAATTAAATATCTAAAATAAAGAATTAATTTATAGAGGATTTTTTTATTCTATAGAAGAAAAAAGTAAACTCCAAAAGCATTACAAAATTTAAAAACAAAAGAACATGCTTGAGTATTTTTTTAAAGACTTTTTTAAAAAATAAAGAGAAGAAAAAGAAACTTTTATTATTAAAAATAATGAATGAATTTTTATATACTTTCAGCAAAGAATTAAATATGAAAATAAATTCTTAATAATTTTATTATTGTGGCAAATCAAAATATATAGTATAAACATGAGTGTTGTGCACACATTTCCTTATGCACTCACATATACATTTTAAATTAGTTATTAATTATGAATTATAAAAATAAATTTTATTTATAGAGTTATGACAATTTAGATATATTCATAAATTATATTGCATGTTTGTGTGCATATATCAATGTTTATCAAGTAGATGTGCATATGTAAAAATTATTTTTTATTATTTTATGATAATTCAAATAAGCTCATAAGTTATACTGCATATCTATGTGCTGATAACAATGCATGTCAGGTAGACACATATATGTTAAAATTAATATTTTTTTATTCTTCTATGATATTACAAATATATTCAAAAATTATTATACTACATACCTGTGTCCTGATACATAGAAGTTGTATGTAAACCTATGGGAACATATACGTAAATCCCAATGTGATCATATTTTTGCTATATTAATCAAAATGAGAAGGCTTAATTTATATATGCATAGCCATATTCTGTAAATATTAATTTCATTTTTGTTAATAAACTGCTATTTTTTTGCTAAAATTATTTCAGTGAACTTAATTCTAAATAGTTTTAGAATATTATAGATTACACCATCTCTTTCACTGTAACAGTTATATAGCTTGTGTTCTCTGAGCTAGATGTGTGCATAATGGTCTGCTATATAAAACGGGAGTGTATTAGTGTTAATGGGAATCCAGTTGTTGATGATGATCCTTGATTGGCACAAAGATAATATTTTTTGAAGTTCATGCACTGCATTTTACTCAGTTTAGTATTTATCATAATTTAAGTTTATAGTGGGTCAGTACATAATGGTACAAAGTAGCCAGAACATTGATGATGGTCAGTATATTTTAATATTTCAGCATTATTGTTTTTATGGTTATATATTCTGATGGATTAGCACTTATCATAATTGTTTAAATAATCTGCTGTAAAATGGCAAGGGCTAAATAGTTAACCTGATTTACATTAGATCCATTTCAAATCTACTCACAAGATTGACTGTTGATTTATTTTGATTGTTGATCATACATCATGATAAATGAGTATTACTTATACTTATTTACAATGCTGATAAATTTATAGTTAATTATGATTATATGTGAGATAAAAACAGGCAAAACCTTCCATACAGTAGTGCTACTGAGTACCAGCTAGAGTAATTAATGGATGCCAGAAGGCTTGTGTATAAAACTCCCAACTAGTACGTACTCATCCAATATCCCCAGAGTAGTTTCTTGATTGTGACCTTCATCAGTGATAAGCCTTGGATCTAAGAGCACTGCACCTAGATCTTAGGATCTAATGCAACCCTCCAGCTGCCACCTTTTATCTCTACTTAACTACAAAATTATGAGAATAAAATTGAAAACACAATAAAATTTTTAATCTAAGCTCAATAGCTTATATAGTCATATGGGTCTGAACTCAATTCAGTAACCATACATTTTGATGTATTTTTGTCTCTTTAACAACCATAGCCAGCATTATCCTATTAGGCAGGATTGGTGTTAAACCACTAAACATTATATGATAACCATTCTTTATACTTTCACATAACTGTTATTAAAACAGGAAAAACTCTATATACAGTAGTGACACTCACTGCCAGCTAAAGTAATCAATAAATGCCACAAGGCTTGTACATAAAATTCCCATCTAGTTTACACTCTTGTAACATCCCCAGGCTTTATTCTGGCTTGTGGCTTTCATTGGTGAGGAGTTTTGGATCTGAGAGCATGGCACCTAGATCTTAAAATATAATGCAACCCTCCAGCAGCCACCTTTTATCTCTACATAACTACAAAATTATAAGAATAAAATTGATAACACATTAATATTTTCAATCTAAGCTAAATAGCTTATATAGTCATATGGATCTGAACTAAATTCAAACTAGTCTGAGGATGTTGGATGAGTAAGCACTAGATGGAGATTTTATGCAAAAGCCTTCTGGAATCCATTGATTACTCTGGCTTGCACTGAGTGGCATTATTGTATGGACAGTTTTGCCTGTTTTAATAAATTATGTGCAATCATAAGAAATGGTGATTGTGTGATGTTTAGTGGTTTAACATGAATTCTGTCTAATAAGATAGTGGTGGTTATGGTTGTTAAAGATCCAAAGACACCAAAATGTATGGGTACTGAATTGAGTTCAGAACCATATGACTATATAAGCTATTGAGCTTAGTTTGAAAATTTTATTGTGTTTTCAATTTTATTCTCATAGTTTTGAAGTTAAGTAAAGATAAAAGGTAGCTACTGGAGATTTAGATTAGATCCTAAGATCTAGGTGCAGTACTCTCAGATTCAAGTCTCTTTACTGATGAAGATCACAAGCCAGAAACTAGTCTGGGGATGTTGAATGAGTAGGCACATGAGTGGCACTACTGTATGGAAAGATTGGCCTGTTTTAATAACAATTATGTGCAAGCATAAGCAATGGTGATCATGTGATATTATTTGTAAGATAGTTAACTGTGCTGATTTGTCAGTGATATCTCTCAAGCTCATTACATTATATAAATTTTATATATTTAATATGGGATATATATTTTTTTATTTTTGAAATGATTATGGTATTCCATCACCTCATGTTCAATATTTTGAAATGAGCTCTTTTGAATTTTCTTTTGTTTTCCAATCTAGATAGACTTTGGAGTTTACTTTTTTTTAAAAAAGCAAAATAAAATCAGTTATAAATCA
>JAQFVV010006942.1:117500-147500 GCA_028023455.1 Epiperipatus broadwayi | reverse complement strand
TAATATTTTTTTTTTATGTAATTAAAAATAAAAGTTAAAATTGGAGAGAAAAAAAGTCACACAAATTACCAATCTAGGTAAGCTAAAAGAAAAATATTTTAGCTAATTCAAGATGGCTGAAAGACATTTTTAAAAAAAGAACTTTGTAATTGAAAAATGATAAAGGATGTACAAGATTATGGACCTAAACACCATGATAATAACATGCGCAAAAGTCTGAAAACTGGACCTCGAGTATAAAAAGGAAGAGGCTAGTTTGATCAACATCTTGTTTCATCTGTTTTTTTATGGTTGGTCCTGGATAACAAAAGAATATATCCAGGATCACCCTACACTGAAATAATTCTGCATGTTGGAGTGAACCTGAGTTTTTGCTGACATCGTTTCTGAAGATGGACACCAGAAAAGTTTTTGTGTCCAACCAGTAGAATAGACCACAAGATAAGCTTATAACTGATGACTGAGCTCATTCTCCCACAAAAAAATGATGCATGGTAATTTACAAGCTTCGTGAACTCACTAAACTTACCGGTAAGTTATGATTACTTATTCCTAATTGTGAGAAAATTAAGCATTTGCAAACAATTCTTAAAAATATGCTTAAAATTATCCCGATAAGAACTTTAATTTTCTTATGCAAGAGTCATTTATTTTAAGTAACTTTCTAGAAAAAATTTTGAAGTGAACTGTATTTGTGAAATTGTTTTTTATTAATTGATTCATGTTTGGATTAATGTGTGTGTGTTCTCTCCAGTTTATTTAATTCGTAATTTAACTTAAAAAATATTTTTAGTTTGTAAGAATAAAATAGATTTTACTTTTATCAACTTTTTTCATTGTACGTTATTAATAATGGTTATTTAAGATTATTATTAAATATATTATTAGTTTAGTAAGATTTAGAAATTAATTTACCTTTGCCAATATGTTTTGAATAAGCTCCTGGAATAATAATATCAAAAAAATAATTCTTGTTACGGTATAATACAATACCGATTATTTTAAAAACATTTTTCTTTTTAATTTACGAGTCACGATATGTTTGATGCAGAATCAGTGAGTCTAATGACTCTGTTGCCCTCATTCATAAATTAAAAACTGATTCAGCTCGCAATCATATTCGTAACAATTCTAGGCCGAGATGATCAGGAAATATAATTATGTTTTTAGAAATAGGAATGAAACTTTCTTCTTTTTGCATAACTTGATCAACCTGCACAGTTTATTGCATATAGAGGCCTAGCAAGATGTGGAAAACATTACTATATATATATATATATACTATAATTTAATTGTTAAGTAATGAACTTCGTACTTTCATGACTTTGACACAGACAACTTGATTTAAATATTCTGATGTCATTATTAGAACTATAAATCTGACCAATCTTTTCATGTTAAATGCCCAAAGTGCAGTTTAAATATATAATTATGTTTAAATAAATAAAAATAATAATCAAATTACATATCAATATGGAAGTGTATTAATATTTTTGTTGTCATTTATTAGACAAGAGTTTATCCATTAACGAATAATATTTTGACAGTGTAATTTTTACCTCATTACTCTCACACCTTTTCACAAGATGTTAAATTTTAATAGAAACTAGTCTCTATTTTGCATGAAAGTAGTGTAATAAAACCTACACTACAAAACTATTATTCGTTAGTGGATAATCTCTAGTCTAAATAATATCTAATAGAAATACTTGCATTAAATCATTTGTGTCAAAGTTGTGAGAATAGTAAGTTTTACATTTAACAATTAAACAGTAATAATTAGCTATTTGTATATGCTGAACAATGATAAACTGAGGACAAACTGATGAGTGCTACTTCATCATGAAATGTGCATATTGTGCATCATGTATCTTTTTTAAATATCTTTTGTCATACATTTGTGATTATACACTTTGTAAAGGTTATAAAAGCAGTAAAAACCAGTCTCTACCTTTCATGAGTATGGTGTAGTGAAAATTACATTACTGAAATATTATTTATCAGTAGACATATATGTTTGTGCTCAGACATACACATAATTATTGGGATGGTGAAAAGATCACATTTAAAGTACATTCACTGCACTTTAATTGTACAGATATTCATGGTTCCATAGGTCCAGAGAAATTGATGATGATCAGTATTTATCAGAATCTTAGCATTTTTGTTAAAGAAGATATTTCAGTGCTGATATATATGTAGTACAGGTGAAAGTTTAGTGATTTTTTAATATGTTTTAAGCTTGGTATTGGCTGGAAAATTAGTCTAAATTTTGATACTGAAACTTTTTTAATTTCATTCATAAGGGTGGACTGTTGATTATGCTTGTTTAATGTGGTTCTATATTGTATATAAAATATACTTATTTTATGCCAATTCTCTTGTGCTAATAGACAAGGTTAATTGTGATGATTGTGATATA
Source organism: Epiperipatus broadwayi (assembly GCA_028023455.1). NCBI lineage: Eukaryota > Metazoa > Onychophora > Udeonychophora > Euonychophora > Peripatidae > Epiperipatus > Epiperipatus broadwayi. Next base: position 145,078 of record JAQFVV010006942.1, on the reverse strand, counting down.
ATGATGATGATTTCCATCTGTATTCCATACATTTAGTCCATTACATTCTGTATATACAATCTAAGCACTGTTTATATTAATAGAATTTTCATTTTCATATCACATTGTAAATACAAAATTGATTATTTATATCCATTACCTTCACCACTTACAAAGCTGACAAGTCTTAGAAGTGATATTAATAAGAGTAAACTTTAAATCAAAGGTAGATGTAAATACAACAGCCATTATTGTGGTTAATAATAAATGGTCACTTTTGTGTTAAATGTTTTTAGAATAATTCCAACTTTAAAAAATTCCTAAGTTTAAATTTCATATAAATATCTATCATTTTTAACAGGATGACAACAACAGATTAACATCCATCCCTCACGCTGTGTACTTTTGGTATTCTTAATAATCCCTACCAAAAAAACATCAATTTTAAAGAACTAACACAGCATCAAACTTTTAAAATCCAGCGATTTTACTGTCAATGCTGAATAATGTCAACTTTAGTGATTAATGATAAGTATTTAATAAAAGCTGATATAATAATATATATTAATTTACTTTGGGACCAAAATTAATAAAAAAAGTTTGTGTGCATGCTGACAAGAGTCTCCATTATCTCATATACAGTAAAGTCCATAACTTAAGTAGTCAGTACCTCATAGTTATTTTATATTTAAGATAACTACCAAACCTTGTCTTACATCTCTTCAAATCTGTCCTTTTGCATAAGTGACAATCTTTATTTTCGAAGCATTTAGACATGCAAATAAGACTATTTAGCCCTGCCTTTTTATTCTCTTAATAATAAAACTTCATTATTCTCAACTTAATGGATTATTTTTAACTCACATGCTTGCTTACAACTAACTCAGTTTATCTTTTATTACTTATGATAATTAACATAATTTGATATTCATTTTATGTTTGATATGCAAACTTTTTAGAGTGCATAGTTAGTGAGTATGAACTAGAGTGTATAGTTAGCAAGTAAATATTGGCAAGGTACTGTCTACATGCATATTGCAAATTTCAGTAATAAACTTTATTTACAATACACATATGAGTGCATATTAGAGAGAACACACTTTTTCATTACTCTAGAAAATAATGCTTAAACTTAGCTTGTCCACAGTTTCTTTGATATTTAAAGACTAGTACAGGTCTTTTTTCTTCATGATATATATTTTCTTGCTTTATTTGATTATACTGATGATAAATTATCATCACTTAAATCCACATTATATTTTCCTGATGGATTTCAATATTTTTTACCAAAAGGCAGTTTTTTATTTTGTGCAATTGAGATGATATTCTTGCACTTTTCACTGATACTAAATTCCAATTTTGGATTGACTAGCATAAGTTTACTAACGGTTTTATTTGCCCTATTAATAAGCTCATACATAATTTATGTCTCTCTTGACATGTAATCTATTTTTTAGCTTATTAAGTCTAATAACTTCAGGTACAATGGTCCATGACTAAATCAGAAATTCATACATTTTAGTAAATCTCTGGCCCATACACTCTCACCCATTTTAAATATTTATATGTTTTCATTAAATTTTTTTTCTGCCAAAATAGTTCTTTCTATTTCTTTCTTAATTGGTAATAGTTTAGATAATTACCTATGATACTTTTGCTACATTAATAACTTTTCTAGTGTTCTCATTATAGTCACACTGGGAGTATGATGTAAACCATCACTTGTACCAAGGCATTCTTAATATACATGGTTTTCATTTTCTTTAGGACAGACTTTAAACATAGGATCATCTTTTCATCAACTCCATTTGATGCTTACTGCTAAGATGGACTTAAGATTTACCATATATATTTTTCTCCACCAATTATTTTTCAAATCATTAGATAAAAATTCTGTTCTATTGTCTGATACAGGATTTCAGGGTAACTGTGAGTAATGAAAATATCTTGAACTTGATTAGTACAGTCTCTAATGGTAGTTTTCATGAGCTTTTATTTGATCCAATCAGAATACAAATCCTTACAACTAAAACTAAGTATCCATTCATTAAATCAGCAAAGTCTATATATATATATATATATTATATATATATATATATATATATATATATATATATATATATATATATATATATATATATTATATATATATCATTTACCATGGATTTTTAGCCTCCATATATAATTTATAGTTCTTTTGAGTAAATCTGTCATAAATTGGCATTCCTTACAGTTTTTTTACTGTCTGTTCAATTTCTTTATTTAGGTTTGATTATTATATGAATGTGTCAATGCCTTCATTCACAAATACCTGTATGTCCATGATATAACAATTTAATTCTATGCTTATGACCAATGTCTCATACTAGCAATCTGTCAGTCATAAGAATGCATAATATTGCACATACATTAACTTTTACAAACATTCTAATTAGGTTTGTTGATATAGTTTTGCTGGCTGTGTGGCCATACAAAATGGTTCCAATTTTTATACTTTCATATAGCCACAGTTCTGATTTATTCCTCACCAACTTAACTCCCAATAAGTTTACTTTTTGAAGTTTCACTATACTTCCTCCATTACTAGTAAATATGATAAGGTATCAGCATGTCTTATATTTTTATGAGATTTATAGATTAAATCAGTATCACATGTAGCTAAAGAGTTTTTTTATGTGTGCCAAAAATCCAAAATAATGGATGATGGTCTGAATACAATGCCAGTTTCCATACATACACATATTAGTGGAAATTCTTGAATGCCAGATCAATAGCCAAAATTTCCTTGTTCTATTGTCTAAAGTTGTTTTCAACTGAAGTTAATGTTCTTGAGGCATAATCTATCAGGGATTTGACTCTATGTCAATAGTGAAAGATGATGGTTTCAACTCTACATATTGAAGCATCTGTAGTTATAATCACTTTCATGTTGCTATAGTATTACACCAGTTGTTTTGACATTAGCAGGTATTTTGCTTTCTGAAAAGCTTTTTTCTGTTCTCCTGTCCATTTTCAGTGATATCCTTTCCATAATAAATCATTTAAAGGCATTAACATGTGCAATTTATTTTGGGAGAAAGCTTTCATAAAAATTTATCAATCACACAAAGATTTTTACATTTTTTGGAGTTGCCTTTTTTCCCATTCTAACCTTTACTGTGTTTGTATATTTATCATGCTTATTTATCACACAACCCAATAACTTAATCTCATAATTGAACCAAATATATTTTTGGCATTCAGTTTAATTCTTCCATCCCCAGTTTTGACAATACTAATGAAATCATGTAAACATTGGATGAATCCTTTATGTCTTGCAACAAAGCATCCATCCTAGCCTAGTATATGTTCGGTGCAACTGTAATTCTGCAAGGGAATTTATTATATTTAAACAGTCCCACATAGGTATTAATGGTTAGTAACTCTGCTGCTTTTTTGTGACAAGTATCTGAGAAAAAATATTTTTAACACCACACTTTGTAGCAAGGCTAACATTTGGTACAAAGCACACTTTTTTATTTATACATTTGTTCAGTATAACATGATGATCTTCAAAAATATTAGTAGTCTCACCAGCTTTCATAATCATTGCAATAGTCCACAGTTAGTCTTCCACACATGATAACATACTTTTGTGATAATGTGAACAATCATCTCTTCAACTCTTGGTTTTAACATGGTAGACTACACATCCTTCAATAGTTCTATGTTCACTGGCTGCATTTTTAATATATCTAGTTTTTGTTTAAATGGCCAAGGAAACTTATTTTTAATGTTCACTTCCAATTGATATATTTAATTATTTTTGAACATATGCCTAATAGTCAAAATCAATTTTGACCTAGCAAACTTATGTTTTTTTTTACAGTAAATAATAGTAATAATTTACGTCTAGTATTAACTTTTACAAAAAAATAATATCTTTATATATATATGTATTTTATTTTTATTGACATATATGGCCAATCCATCTATATTTTTCAACTTTTTATTATTTTGCTTTTTGCATTAATTTTATTCCCCTCTCTTAGGTATAGCATAGATAGCCCCACATCACTGTCAATTTCCATGTTACTTTTTTATCCTAGATAGTCATATCAAGTGTAATTTAGACATTATTACATCATTTTGCTACACTTTCTTATCATCATCTTCCCCTGATTTAAACCAAGCATGGTTTGGTTTCAAATTATTAACATTTTTTACAGACATGAGCTAGATATCTTTAATATCACACATACAACATTTCTCTTTTTCAAATTTGCAAATTTTTGATTGTCTTTTACACCCAATGATAACACATTAGTTCATTCTTTAGAGCTATTGTAAGTGCATAACCATTTGTGCTTTATTAGCACTGATGACTTTTCATTTAACTGATCATAGATTGATATTCCAATGCATTGTTTACTACCATCTTATGTACTATGCACTTTGTGATCACTATTTTATATGATAAATCCACTTCGTTTAATTAATAAATTATTTTTTTAAGGTTATGATCTAACTTTTCATATAGAAATTTCTTGAATAACATATTTAGGTCAGCCATAAATCTATATTGTTTAGCAGTGCCTACTCTACCAAGTTATATTCATGATAAAGCTTGTGAGGGAACTGATTCCTCATTCTAAAGGAAAATTGGGCCACCAATTTTAATACCGCTGCTTGAAATATACACATATAAATTTTCAATCAATTCTTTTTAGATTATATCCTCTGGAATCTGGATTACTCAGTTGTTTCACTATCTACAGAATATCACTGCTGGAAAAAATGGAAGAATAAAAAGTTTGACTTTACCAACTTCAATTTTATTAATACATATATAGTGATTAATGTGCTTGTCTTATATGGTATTTGCTGTTGGATCATTTATATCAAACTTCTGAATACTGTAAGTCATTACTGACATCATTATTCTTACTATGTTTCTTATTTGGTTACAGAGATTAATGGCACAACTTGCTGTTGCTAATTCTGCAAATAGACTCCACAGTCAATTCACATTGTGCTATCGTTAATTCCACAAACAGTTTCCACTGCCAATTGTGCTACTCTGCTGTGTAATCAGGCATATTCTTATTAATACTAGCTGAGCAAATATTAATTTTAAAATAACTGAAGACCAAAATTTTAAAATTAAGCAAGTTGATTACCATTGCTGACGAATGTCAGTAGTAATGGTAAACCATAATAATGAAATAATAATAAATAACCTTTTATATTGGGTCCAAATTAATAACAAGGTTGTGTGTGAGAATATTTTTTCACTCACTGCGAATATGTAATACAGTCTGTTGACTAGTGTCTAACTCTTAAATATTTTATATTTAAGATAACTAACAGACGTTGTCTTATATAACTTCAAATCTGTTCTTTTGCATAGGTGACAATCTTCACTTTCAAAGCATTTAAAAATTCAAATAAAACTCTACTTAGCCTTGTCTTTTTTATTCTCCTAATGAGAAAACTTCATTATTTTCAACGTGATAGTTCTTTTTCAATTAGCATGCTCACTTACAACTAACTCAGTTTATCTTTTATAAGTTGTTCTAATTAACATAATTTAATATTAATTTTACATTTGATTAGAAAGTGCATAGTTAGTGAGTAAATAACGGCATAGTACTGTCCGTATGCTCATTATAAATTTCAATAATAAACTCTCTCTCTCTCTCTCTCTCTCTCTCTATATATATATATATATATATATATATATATGTGTGTGTGTGTGTGTGTGTATGTGTGTGTGGTGTATGTGTGTCCATACAGAACATCTATCATGTATATGATTTACTTTATATAATAAACTTATTTTTTAGTAAGCAACTACAGTGTAATTTCTTATTTCAATAATGCCTGTATACATGAATATATTTTATGCCTAGAAGTAGTATAAAAGTTCAATAACTAATATATTTTTGCAAAATATTTGGTGAGAAGTCCAATGTTTTTGAAGTGAATCTATAATCTCTCCAAAATGATTGTATTGGTTACTAAAATCTTACTGCTTTGAGGCATCTCCAATATATATTTTATTTTAGTGTTTATAAACCCATTTATTAAATTGACTTAAAACATTTTAAAAATAAAGTATTATTGATCATGAGTGATATCAGTATTATAAAATACAATGTTTTTTTTTTTTTTGCGCAAACATTTGAGAGAGATGGGGGAAATATGTAATTTTTAAAACAACAATAATTTTAGATTCTAAAAAATATAATAGCTTATTTATTATTAATAATGTAATGAAACTATCGGTTATTTATAGTATATATTTGTTGGGAACCCACTCTGCCTTTGAATAAAAAACTTTAACATACCAAAACAAAATGAAATATTTTAGCCACAAGAGAGGCCATCTTCTAGAAGTGATAAGTTAAACTTTGATTTTTTAAAAGGTCCATTTGTTCACAACCAAGTCAGCATGCTCTAGTTTTTCATGTTCCAAAGGAATGAGTTGATAATTGTTTAATACTTTTGTATTGCATTTTTCATTCAGAAATTCAATTAAAATTAAGTTACCCAATGATAATTTTGAAAAACAATATAACAACAAGGTAATCACATGACCAGATGCTTTCAGCCAACATTGTCAGCACAGAGTCTCAGAATCCAAAGTTCAGTCAAACGTAAGCCAATTTTCAATTGCAAAATCCAATTTTTGTTTCGAAAAAAAATTCGGTTACAAATTTCCCACAAGCAATTCACTTACTAAATAAAAAAGTTAACTAACTTTGTTTTTTTATGCTTAAAAAGAATTCACAATCTTATTCTAATTCAAGATAATAATATACCTTTAATCAGTTAATTTTTACATTTTTTATTCAAACTTCCAATTGAAATTAAGTTACCTAATGATAATTAAAAAAAACCATTGCATGACCAGTGTTTGCCCACAAAAATACCAACATAGAGTTTCAAAGTCCAACGGTCAGTCAGGCATATGTTTTTTTTTAACACTATTGTAGCAATTTCTAATCTTTGTTTAGTAATAAAAATTCTATTTCAAGTTCCCAGCAATTATTTCATTTGCTCACAATTGAGTTAACAAGCTCTAGCTGTTTATGCTTATAAAGTAGTCAAAACTTTAGGCTAGAAAAAAAAACTATATACTTTTTTCAATTTCCAATCAGTTGATCTCTGATTTCCAATTTTCTGCTCAAATCTTCAACTATCATCAAGTTACTACTGTACCAGTCTAAAAACATCCACCACCTAAACTGCAAGTCGGATCCAAACTCAGCTGAACCAAAATGAATTCAAACCCAACTCACCAGCTCAGACCAATGGATTATCTAAATCGATGGCACAGTGCTATGTGCCAAGAAACTAACTCAATGGTTGGTGAGGATTAGAGACCCCTGAACTGATATTAATATTGGATAATAAATTGACTACAGATAATTTGTTGAGTTATATGTATATGTTCGGGATGCCAACACAGACAGCGAGCATTAATATTAAATAATTATTGAATAAAAGACTTAAGAAACCAAGTGTGTTAATAAAATATTTTAATATTATAGTAATGATTTTGTTCAATTTTAAATGATGATTATATTGATCACCTCTAGCCTTAATTAAATGTACTAGATAAAAAAGTTATTATTTAAGTATTCAGAGAAAGAGTGCGATAATTTTGTGATTTATATTCTTCATTTATATTCAAAGATGGAAGAAGAACAATTAGATAAAGGAATGACCTATGATAATGATGCACCTTCAACCACCTCCAGTGAATGAGAGATCACTTTTAAAAATCGGATCAATAGGAAAGAATGCAACCATCAAAGCAGGAAGACAGCTAAAGATGATCACGATGACTGAGAGACACTTGTGTACGATCCTCAGAGAAATGAGAGAAGACAGGAAGTTAATGCTGATGATGATGTAAAGGATTCTAAGGCTGTAGGAAGCATGAGACTCCCGAACCAACCCAGAGATTGTAAAGCATCATCAAGCAATAGACCCTTACGAGGCTCCAAGAAGAGATGAAGATAATCAGACCACACCAAAAGAAGTTGTGGATAGTAAAGAATATGACAGTGGAGAAGATGAGTCAAATCAAAAAATGGTTAAAGAAGCTGATTTAAATACAGGAAAACAAAAAGATGTTCAGACTACTAGTAAAATAAAACCAAAAGTGGAAATGTCAATGGACGATAAACCCCGAAATGAGTCTAAGGAATTTGCAGAGATCATCCTTTATATCTTGTGTAGAAATTCAAATTTTTAGGAGATACCCAGGAGAAAACCCCATAGATCATCTAGACAGCATTAAATAATTTTTTTGTGTGCACTCTGTAGCAGAGAAGGAAAAGATTATTCTAGCCAGCCATTACTTAAGAGAAGCTGCCAAGGCATGTTGGAAGCTATTAAAAAACCCACCTACCACAATCCAAGGGTATGAAAACCCCATTTTAAAAAAATATTGAAGTGAAGAAAGGCAGGAGGGTATTTTGCATAGACTAAACACTCAGAAGTATCAAGAATACTGCAGACAGGGATACACAGTCTACTTCATCCAGCAAGTGATCACATCAAGTCCCTAACAGCCTTCAAATATGAGGATCAACACATCATACAGATGATCAGGCATCATTTACTTCCATGGATCCAAAGAATCATGCTTGGGATGTGCCCCATGTCACTGGAAAAGACCATAGAGTTTTTGACAGCAATAGGCTATGGGAACTTGACACCAACCACAAAAGACCAAGACTATGACCATTATCAAAAGTTCAAATCATATGGGCCACATGATCCAGGGAAACAATAAGACAACCATTAAATGAAGAGACATATATATATATATATATATATATATATATATATATATATATATATATTGTAACCCCCCTCCCCCGTCGCCTCTCTCCATAAAATTGATATATACTTGAATTCCGGGTTCTCTCTAGCTCAGTCTTAACAAAATCAATGAAATTAATTTATCAAAAATGATTACTACTAGCTCTAAACTTTAAAATATAAATACAGTTATATTATTAAAAATTTTATTATTTTCATGAGACATGGAGCGACGACACGGGAAGCGAGACAGACTACATTGAGATATATCCACATGATACTATCCCAATGGCATAAGAACACTATACTAAATAATCAACTTATGGTATTCCTATAACTTTCCAAGCTCTTTTTATTACGATTAAGATAATAATCATATCTTATTATTCTTTGTAATAATAATCTAGCTCAATTAAATAATTTAAGTAAATAAATGAAATAAAATCAAATCAAATAAATAAATCTCAGGTTCATAAATTGCATTTAAAACTGATTTAAATTACGGTAGTAAACTATGAGAAGGGAATTTTATGTCATAAATTCACTACGTAACAACTAACAATAATAAATAAGAATAATGATAATAATAGTATAATGTAATCCTATTTCTTCTTAAATGAAATAAATAAATAAATATTACGTTCGTGGTAGTATTTAATAATCTGACAATCAAATACGTGTTGTAATATTAGCATATAATTTATTTTAATATTGTGGCAACCAACTTATGACCAATAAACGATATAATTATAATCCTTTAATTTTATCATACAAATAAATTTTCAAAAATTATTATAACACTTTTATGTTTATCTACTTTGTGCAAAATTATATGTCTGTTGCAATTTGTATTGCGATATCATGCATTCTATGTGGAGAAATAATAACTAAGACACGAAGCTTACAAATAAATTTACAACATAGTTTATTAATGATATTAACAAATAACAATATTTACATTATGTACATCGGATATCCCTACTTTCCTGTTACAAAATTACTTTACTAGTTTATCTCTTAACATTAAATTTCTACTTATTTTATTTTTAACTCTTATACAGTATTATTATTATTAGCTATCTGATTTTAGTTTAGCTCGTTACAAAAATGTATCTATCAACAATTATCATTAATACTTTATATCTCTATTAATTTTAAAATTATATTTTTACAAAATTTTTACCTTCGTAGTAAAATTATACAAAATCATAAAATTCTATTTTATATTATTATTCGTATGGAATCCCAAAGATTCAAACCCTTCCTGAAACTTTGATGTTTCCGTTTTATTATTGACTATACAATAATTATTAATCAAATACTTATCCAAGCCTTTGCTTCGTATGGTAACTACAATCATTAACACACCATGCACAAATACATATATCTGTTACACATTATTGAATCATTTTTCAACCAACATGCAATCTCTATTTTTTACATATCATATAAAATATTAAAATTTTATTATTACTTTAAAAACTTTGTTTAGATTTTTTCCTTTTAAAATCTTATATTCATTTCCGAATTACTTTTTAAAACTATATCATATGATTCTTCATCTCTTTATGACATTTATACTTTCACTTTTAAAATAACAATTCTAAATCATTCTAGTAAATAAACTATTCTTAATAACGACAACCTAGCCTCATTTCTATTTTATGTATCATTTCTATAAAATATCTTTCTGACGATGTATATTCATGAAACAAGGATAGCGAAAATAGATGCGCAGGATCAAAACAACTAGAATATTATCCGTCATAAAATTTGACAATGATGGCACAGTGAATTTAAAGAACACCATAGAGGAGTGACCTTTATCTGTCTATCCACCTCTACTATAGGAGTGATGCTAAAGCTATTCTTTCAGCTTTATAAAACATCAAAAAGTTTCAAAAATACGTAAAAAACACTGTCCAAAAATATATGTGTTCAGTGATAGGACTTAGTTAGCTATACTGAAATCACACAAAATACTATGATCCAAATATTTGATTTTTCTTATTTCTTGGCAAAAAACATCATCTTGGTTTCCTCTACACCAGTACTACCAAGTCACTATCCGATTTTATTTCTCTAGATTTATCTATGCAATACATCGACAAATTTCTGTCTACATTTCTAACAATAATAAAATTCATTTTTAGTTCAAACTATACAGCTATTCTTAAGAAAATCTTTTACTACTTATCTCGTATATTTATAATATACCAACTATTTTAAAATTATCTGAAGATTTTGCAACATAAAAGTTCAAAAGAATCACATAATTATTATGATACTTATTATTAATTATATTTTTAAAACAACTTATTGCATGCACATTTAAAATTACTACTATCTCAAATATATGTTTTAATGTTGGATAAAATGTGTACTTATAATTTAAAACTTTCATACATCATTCTTCATTAATAGATGACCTAAAAAAAATACATTATGCATTATCAATAATATCATAATTACCAATACGATCTCTATCTTCTTGATCGTATTCTGAAGGCTTCAACATTCCATTACTTCTTGTAGATATTTAAAACTTCCATACATACATTCTATTTTTATAATAATATTTCTATCATTCTATTAAGCTATTATATTTAAAATCTCATTATTCTTAAATTCATGTTTACATATTTCCCTAAGCTAATATAGATTTTTTATATTTTAAATACAATCAAATAAAAATATTAAATTATATTTACGATACTGCTTTGTCGAACTTGCTTGAAAATTGTTCATCGTAAAGCTAAAAAAAAAAATATACTTTATTTTTTCTTTTTTTTTCAGTCACTTAATGTTCTATAAAAAAAATAACTCTGTTTAATAATCTTCATCGACGATGATCCTTAGTTTTCTCAATATTTTATACACTTATTAATTATTGATATCTCCTTTAACATAGTCTGCTAGCTTTTTTCCCGCGCGCTTGGTTTCCCCCGATGCATCTTGTAGATATTTTATTTAAAGATTTAGTAAATTTTTCAGTTTTCCATGGATCCATTTCTATTTAGTCTTTTAATTATATATTTCTTTGATCAAACATTTTTCATTGAATACTTTATAATATTTTTTCTAATAAGATAAAGTTTTAGGCACCTTGCCATAAAATACTTATAACACTTTAATCTTTTTACCTTCCTTTATTTCACAATTCTGGAACTATAGTTTTAGTAATATTTCCTTTTTAAAATAAACACTTTTCTTCATTATTATTTTCTTGGTACTAGAACGCATATTAAAATTTTGTTCATAGAGAAGTATAACTTAGTTTTAAGATAGCTCTGTAAATTTATCGTCATAAATTGTTCTTGACGAACAGCAGCTTCTTTTTCAGATTTTCACATATCGTCCCAATTGTATTCCTTTCAGTTATAAGATTAAGTTTCAGGTTGAGCACAACTAAAGTGGCATTGAGATGATTTCCAATTATTTTTCTTTCAGCAATCACTTTAAATATTTTTTCTTGTACTTCCATGTTACTGTAGGCTTTCTGGTTAAATTTGAATAAAATTTCCTGGTAAGATAAACTTAAAATTAGCAATGCATATCTCTGTAGTCAAAAATATATTATATGTTACAGAATAACTTTTAGAATAAATCCGAAATTATAAATTTATATTACTGTTCCGCTACGATGTTATCAGCCATAAAATTTTGTTACTTTCCCTTTCACTTTCACATTACTTCTCCCGCTCTGTATAATTCTTAGATTTTTGTCTGTTAATTTTACATCCTTTGATTGGTTAATATTTATTTTAGCGCGAACAATTTATTCATTTTATTTTGATAACAGAATGGATGTTTTTAAAATTAAGAATTGATGACGTAATGTCTGGAATATTTATACCAATATTTTTAAATTCAATTATAGTTTTGTATAAAAAAAATTATCTAAGTTTTAAAATAATTATTAAAACAATATTTAATATTTTTAACTTTCACTTTAAAGATCGATGGCAATTATATCTAGTTTTAATTCACACAGTTTATTATTATTTTAACAAGAGTGTGTGTGAAGGCATATAATATACGGTCACGTGTTTACTAACTTTTATCAAATGATTTTTATTTACGTCTCGGTTTAAATTACCAAAACTGATATATTTTATAAAAAAATTTAGAAAATAATTTTAAAATGTAGAACTAAATATAATTCTCACCATCCCACAGTTATTAATAAATTATACTCTATTAAATTTGATTTTTAAATACAATTCTAACATTACATTTCATTTATTTAATTTATTAGTTTTTAAATATTATACTAAATAATTGATATACTTTTAACTATCTATAGCTGTATTATTTTATATGGCCAGCTTTCACAACCATAAGCAATGATATGATTAAGCTTTATTTAACTGTTTTCTTTTTAAAATAATTTATTACACTGTTACCTACCAGGTATTTTCAGCTTTAAATTGTACTATAAAATCTCATTCTCTTATTATTATTTATATCTTACAAATATAACTTAAAATTTAAAATTTTTTAATAATTGACCTTTCTACCCTACCTATGACCTACAGACAAGGGCACAATATATATATATATATATATATATATATATATATATATATATATATATATATATATATATATATATATATACAGATGACTGACTGACATGATTATAGGGAAAATGAGACTTGATTATTGGTCTTATTTGCTATAAGATATATAATATTAAGCCAAATGATCACAATGAGACATGTATGATTTTGTAGTCTGTACAGATGATATTATTCATGCTCATGCTGTTCTCCCAGCAGTCTACCAACTAGTTGAGTACACTTATGTGAATGTATCATGTATAAGTAAAGATATTTTTTTCATTGTTTTTTTTTTGAAGTGAAAAGAAATGAAGCAGTCAGATCTGAGTCCAATCCTAGCTTCATGACATCTATCCAAAAGCCCACTTCAAACTCTAGTACTAATCTTAAATTTCTGATGCAATGGGGCTTTATACATTCAATCCATGCTAATTTCCATAAAGAAAAACTATTACATAAATGTGTGTTAAAATTAATTTGTTTGAGTTTAAATTAATCAATGCTATTAATAAATTCATGATAAAATTATTCATGAATTTATATGTATTACAACTATATGGATTGTGCATATATATTTATAAATATTTAAATATATATAATTGATTGAAAGTTTCATTGCGTCGGGAATGTTTTGATTTTACTTTACATAATTTGTTAAAATTTTAGTGATTAAAAGCTACATTCTTTCAATAAGCTTTAATATTTTACCTTTCCAAAACAATGGGTAAAGTTTTATTAATTAGAAAAAAAGATAGTATTTAAAATGTAAGGATTTCCTAATTAAAATCATTTTTCTGATTTTAAGAATTCATTTTCTAATTAGAAAATGAATTCAAGTTAATGAGTTTGAAAACCTTATCAAAGGAATGTATCTAAAAACAACTAGTAAATTTTGTGACATTGATAATGAAAGAAGCACTAGCCTGAAGGCATCAGTTACAGTATAAATAGCTCTGAAAAGTTTGGAGAGGAGAAGCCATCTTTGTTGTAGAGAAGCCATTAAATTCTGTGCATCTTAAAATTATGAATTTAAATAGTGTTTCAATCATGGTAATGGGCTAAAACATCAGGAATCTGGCTATGGTTCCTGAAGTCCCCTGAAAATCTTCAATGAAGCTGCTAAATCCTATCCAGGCCAATCATGCTGCAAAAATCATGAAAAGTCAATAAAATGCTGTTCAAGTAATCGACCAAATGCAAGCCTACATTTACCAACCCGGATCTGTAAACTAAGGTACCAGCCCCAGAAAAAATATATATAATTCCATAATGAACTGTAACTTTCTGGCCATTTCCAAACTTTACTTTACACTCCTTTAAGAGCTCTTTTCATTTTTTAATGTAATAATCTTTATATATAAACCATTCTTTTTTATTTATACTATTGTAAATCATAATTCTCTCAATCTCTAGTCCTTAGATTTAATTTTCCTTTCTTATGATGGTGGTTCATTTATTGTATTATATATATTTATTGAGTGTTTTTTATATCATTTATTCTTAATTATATGCCAATAATCCTTTGACTCGATGAGCTCCTTTGTTTCATTTGCTTTGTGCAAATAAATAATATTAATTCTGATAATAATTCTCACCCATTAGAACTAGATTTATACAGTTCTATCAATCATCAAGTCGAAAGAAATTATTAAATGTTTGTTAAATTTATAATTGGCTAATAATAAATTATTAGCTCCATGTCTAGTCTATGCCCCAGCTATTTTCTTGGGTTCACCAATATTTAATTATTTATATATAATGTTAAAATGTTTTTTTTTTTTGCAAAAGGGTCGATAAAGGAATCAACATAAATATACTGTATTCTTATTCAAATTTCTGTTACTATCCATTGATATTCAGGAAGGGCACGTTGTTTGGGGCATAATTAATATAATTTTATAAATGCTTTAAATAATTTTAGTTAAAAGCTCGTTTGATTTTAATTAATTTGATCAAGTCATCACATAGAGCATTCTATAATAAATTGGGTTTTATTATTCAAACGGTGACTATCAAGTCGTCATCTTTGAACATTGCTAAACTAGGGCAATCTTCTGCTCCATAAGCTTGTCGGTGGTAATATCACTGTTATTTTAATTATAGAGGAAGAAAGCACTTCCTTCCCCGCTCATGTTATATTTGGAACACCAAATGTTCATGGCTAAGACTTGGCCTGTTTTTCTCCATGTTCCACATCTCATTAAAGGGCAGTAAGACTTATGTTACACAAGCCACCATACTACATAAACCACTGACCAGCAATTATCTTTCCTTTTCATTTATAGCTCATAATTCATCAGCACCGTTACCTCTCTGTTCCAGTAAAGCCCACTCTTATGCTCGTAATTCATGATGAAGTGATTTCAATTAAAGTCAAACAAATTCTCAGTATCTCAAATTAAATAAGTTCTCTAATAAAGATTAAAGTTATGCCCTAAATATGTATCTTGCTTTTCATGAATGGATTTGCAAATGTGAAAATAAATCTCACATTTTTTCGTATAAAATTAGAGTAATAATTTTCTTTACAACTGAATACTTTTATCTGCCTTTAGTTTCTTGTTGGGGGCATAGACATAGAATTCCATAATATTGCATAATACTCGTTGGCATATAATATGAACTGCCATCCTTCTTATAATTATAAACTCTGTTTAAGGCTAGAGGTAATCAATATAATCATCATTTAAAATTGAACAAAAAATAGTAATTGTTTTGTTCAATTTTAAATGACGATTATATTGATCACCTCTAGCCTTAAACAGAGATTATATTATAATAATGGTTTTGTTCAATTTTAAATGATGATTATATTAATCACCTCTAACCTTAAACAAAATTTATAATTATAAGAAGGATGACAGTTTCTATTATATGCCAATGAGTATTATGCAGTATTATGGAATTCTATGTCTATGTCCCCAACAAGAAACTAAAGGCAGATAAAGGTATTCAGTTTTAAAGGAAATTATTACTCTAAATTCATACAAAAGAATGTGAGATTTAATTTCACATTTGCAAATCCATTCATAAAGAGCAAGATACGTATTTAGGCATAATTTTAACCTTTATTAGAGAACTTATTTAATTTGAGATAACTGAGAATTTGTTTGACTTTAATTGAAATCACTTCATCATGAATTATGAGCATAAGAGTGGGCTTTACTGGAATAGAGAGGTAACAGTGCTGATGAATTATGCGCTACAAATGAAAAGGAAAGATAATCGCTGATCAGTGGTTTAAGTAGTATGGTGGCTTGTGTAACACAAGTCTTACTGCCCTTTAATGAGATGTGGAACACAGGGAAAAACAGGCCGAGTCATAGCTATGAACCTTTGGTGTTCCAAATATAACATGAGCAGGGGAGGAAGTGCTTTCTTCCTCTATAATTAAAATAACAGTTATATTACCACCGACAAGCTTATGGATCAGAAGATTGCTTTATGTCAGCAACGTTCGAAGATGATGACTTGATAGTCACCATTTGAATAATAAAACCCAATTTATTATAGAATGCTCTATGTGATGACTTGATCAAATTAATTAAAATCAAATGAGCTTTTAACTAAAATTATTTAAAGCATTTATAAAATTATATTAATTATGCTCCAAACATCATGCCCTTCCTGAATATTAATGGATAGTAACAGAAATTTGAATTAGAATACAATATATTTATGTTGATTCTTTTATGGACCCTTTTGAAAAAAAAACATTTTAACATTATATATGAATAATTAAATATTGGTGAACATGAGAAAATAGCTGGGGCATAGATTAGACACAGAGCTAATAATTTATTATTAGCCAATTATAAAAATAACAAACATTTTATAATTTCTTTCAACTTGATGATTGATAGAACTGTATAAATCTAGTTCTAATGGGTGAGAATTACTATCAGAATTAATATTATTTATTTTCACAAAGCAAATGGAACAAAGGAGCTCATTGAGTAAGGATATTGGCATATAATAAAAAATAAATGACATAAAAAAATCACTCAATAAATATATATATTACAATAAATGAACCGCCATCTTAAGAAAGGAAAATTAAATCTAAGGACTAGCAATTGAGAGAATTGCTATGTGATGTACAATAGCATAAATAAAAAAGAATGGTTTATATATAAAGATTAAAAGAGCACTTAAAGGGAGTGTAAAGTAAAGTTCGGAAATGGCTAGAAAGTTACGGTTCATTATGAAATCATATTACCATTTCTTCTGGGGCTGGTTCCTTAGTTTACACGTCCAGGTTGGTGAAACATAGGCATGCATTTGGTTGAGTACTTGAACAGTATTTTATTGATTTTTTTATGATTTTTGCAGCCCGATTGGTCCAGAAAGGATTTAGCAGCTTCATGAAGATTTTTAGGGGACTTCAGGAACCATAGCCAGATTCCTGATGTTTTAGCCCATCACCATGATCAAAACACTATTTAAATTCATGATTTTAAGATGCACAGAATTTAATGGCACTTCTTTACAACAGAGATGGCTTCTCCTCTCCAAACTTTTTAGAGCTATTTATACTATATCTGATGCCTTCAGGTTAGCACTTCTTTCATTATCAATGTCACCAAATTTACTAGTTGTTTTTAGAGACATTCCTTCAATAAGGCTTTCAAACTTATTAACTTGAATTCATTTTCTAATTAGAAAATGAATTCTTAAAATCAGAAAAATGATTTTAATTAGGAAATCATTACATTTTAAATACTTATCTTTTTTTTCTAATTAATAAAACTTTACCCATTGTTTTGGAAAGGTAAAATATGAAAGCTTATCGAAAAAATGTAGCTTTTAATCACTTAAATTTTAACAAATTATTTAAAAGTGAAATCAAAACATCCCCGATGCAATGAAACTTTTGAAAAATTATATATATTTAAATATTTATAAATATGTATGCACAATCTATGTAGTTGTAATATATATAAAGTCATGAATAATTTTATCATGAATTTATTAATAGCATTGATTAATTTAAACTCAAACAAATTAATTTTAACACACATTTATGTAATAGTTTGTCTTTATGGAAATAAGCATGGATTGAATGTATAAAGGTCCATTCCATCAGAAATTTAAGGTTAGTACTAGGGTTTGAAGTGGGCTTATGGCTAGATGTTATGAAGCTAGGATCGAACTCAGATTCCACTGCTTCATTAGATAATTTCAAAAAAACATAAGTCACTTCTAATAGCAATTCTGAGCCTAACTACCTGCCTAGAATTTGTCTGAATACTAGCCATGAATCTCACATTTAATTCATAAGAAAAGCCTTATTTGGCCACCACCTCTAACTGCCAGAATCAGAGACCAACCAATCGCAAAGTCTAACTCAACTGTTGCAACCTGTTTGAACATAGCTGTACCACCAGCCTCATCACTATATCAGGACACTCTACACTTGGATATCATTCTTAAACTTTATCAAAAGCCTTACTCAGCTCTGGGCTCTAGCATACAGACCCACAGTCTGACCAGCTTACCACAAAGTCCAACTTTACAATTGCAACCAATTTTAACACAGCTGTGCCACCATCTCTCTGCAACACTCATCTATTCACATGTACCAGAAAATAGGCATTACAATCCCACCTAGCCTCCAAACCACACCAACACCCTCCCCAACCCACATTGCCAATGAAACCAAGAGAAATCTTGGTAAACCAAAGAAGATACCCTAAAAAGTAAGAATACTGACATTGATTTGGCCAGACTTCACAAATAATTGCTACACTACCATGAAAATTTATAGTTCTTGTCTATGTTACAAAGGCAACTCAACCACATATAGAACTAAATTTGGATTATATCTGTAGATACAGTGGTCCAGACCATGTAAAATTTATGCAATCTTGTGTAAACCAATAAAACAAGTTTTACATATGTAAAACTACAATTACAGACTACCCATGTAACCACAGCAATCTAAGCTATGTAAAACCCTTCTAACTAATCCACAGCATAAATAAACTTTTAGATACATAAACCTACACTTATGGATTGCCGATGAAACCATGACAATCCAAACCAAGTAAAAACCCTTGTAACTAATCCACAGCATGACAATTTTTTTGTAATCTCATGTAAATCAATAAATCAACTTATATATATATATATATATGGATTCCCCATGTAACCACAGCAATCCAAGGTATGTAAAATGTAAAACCTTGTAACTAATTCACAGCATGTAAAAATTCCTGTAATCCTGTGTAAAACAATAAATCCACTTTTATATATGTAAACCTACAACTATGGATTGCCCATGTAAACACAGAAATCCAAACGATGTAAACTCTTATAACTCTTTAAGACAAATAAAGCTTATCGTTGAAAAAAACTTTGATTTAGAGATCTTTAATTCTTAATTTATCACTTTACTACTGCAGTAAACTTTATCTATTTATAAATTATTTAAATTTTGCGCTTAAAAACAATGTTTCTGAAAACAAACTTTATAAATAAGACTGTTTAATAGTAGTTTATTGTTATTGACTTTGTTTTGTTATAATACCTATTGTAATAATAAGAATACCCAGTATAATTAACGGGTTAATTTTATTCAGAAAATTATGACTGCTTACGTGCTAATGATATACTTGTTGTTTCACAATTACCTATATTTAAAAATTGTTATTTACCAGTATATGATTGTAGAAGAATGATGAAGATGGTATTTTTACAATTTTTATGCTAATTCATCATTTTACTTTTTTTTTCATTAAGGCAATTCCAATTACTTATAAGCATAATATATTTGCCTGTTTTTTTTTTTTGTTGTTGTTGTTTTTTGCTTAGTTGATTACTCTGAAACATTTTGTATTATTCTTAGATATTGCTAGATTAAAAAAAAAAAAAAAAAAACAAATAAAAGAAATCCATGATATATTTGTTCGTTTTGAAAAGCATTTTAAAATCCTGTTATTCAACGTGCTTGAAAATTTACGTTTTCTACTAAGAATCAAATTTATTGACTGAAAATAATGTTATAATTTAATTACAAATATTGACAAGTGCTTTTTAACAATTAAGAGAGTCATTATTTGTTGAAGCTAGTCAGTTAAATTACATAAACATTTTTAAGTTATAATATACTGCTTTTGTCAAGAAAGTTGTTTGTTTAAGAAAAATTGATTTTTATATGAAAAATAAGAAAAATATTGATGAAAAATAAAAATATTAATAATGAAAAAAAGATGAGTACTTAATTATGTGATCTATTATTACAAAAAAAGTAAAAACTACTTAGTAAAATGAAGTACTAATCATGAGAATAGTTTTATCCAGTAATCTTATATTTATAGAATAATATAATCACACGAATAAGATATTTTTATTATTGAGATTCTAAATCAACAGATAACATTAAAGAGTTGACTTTTTAAAAGAAGAATATAAATTTAAAATATGATTTATTTGATAGCTTAGCTCCTCTCTTACAAAAAATAAATTTGCATTGTATTGTATGATTATTAATGAAAATATGCGATTGAAAATCGAGATATAGTTTATAATATGGATCTCCATATAATGTGAAATTAATACATTGTATTAAAGAGCAAAAAAAGATTAATAGTTACGTGGCCTTGAACATCTGGGCCAATGGTGAGCAAACGTTTTCTGTATCAATTACCAATTCGAAAAATTGAATTAAAAAGTAACATATTTTGATTTTGATCAATTGCAGTAATCTAGCTATTAGTGTTTCCCTCCCCTACTGATTATTTAATTATCTTCAATTGTAACTCAACTAAATAAATTATTAATTTGTGTTATTTTAGTCATTGTGAATGTTCATTTTAAAATGATATTTTAAATTCCCTTCTTCCCATTTTCTACTGTCAATTAGATTTATAAGCTCATAATAATAATAATAATAATAATAATAATAATAATAATAATAATAATAATAATAATAATAATAATAATAATAATAATAATAATAATAATAATAATAATAATAATAATAATAATAATAATAATAATAATAATAATAATAATAATAATAATAATAATAATAATAATAATAATAATAATAATAATAATAATAATAATAATAATAATAATAATAATAATAATAATAATAATAATAATAATAATAATAATAATAATAATAATAATAATAATAATAATAATAATAATAATAATAATAATAATTCATTTCTTATCCGGTTTATGTCCATGATAAATATCTGACGTTTTTTTTATTTTTAATGAAATTTATTTTTTAGAATTACATTTTTTTTATTTAACTCATACCTGTAATCATTATAACACTTCATAATACAAATTAATGAACCAATAGATCATAATCAGATAATCCAAAACTTTGATTATCCATACGAAATTGGCTCAGTAATTATACAAGTTTATGCACAAAATATATAATTTTAATAATCACTATGATAATCATCATCGTCATTATTGCTACGTGAAAATAACACAGCTGTTATACTTAAACAAAGGAAATGACATGAGACAAAAATCAAATGGTCATATTTATATGTTCATGCATATTTTCATAAAAGAGATCATAATATTAGAGAAAGAGTTACTGTGTATATAAGAAAAAAGAGTGTTAAGTGCAAGTATATGATTATAATCTTAAAAAAATATGATGACTGGTCTTTAAATTAATTTGAGTATAATTAACATATCACACATTTATTTACAATGTGCATTGGAATGATATATATTGTAACGATATAGAAATATGTCGTTACATTAATTTAAAATAAAATCTTAAAGTTCGCAAATAAAAATAAATGTATTAAAAAAAAAAAAAAAACTAAACGCTAAAATTAAAATGTTTGTTAAACGTATATATTCGCACAGATGCTAAACTTTAAAAATATTTTTTTATATAAATAAAAAAAGGATATTTGAACGTATTTTTTTATAAAAAAAATACAAGATTTAAATATAAAAATATTTTAATAAAGAAATATCGTAAGTTAAAATAAAAACAGGTATTAATTAATTCCTGTAATCTGTAAATGGAAATGATTGTTTATTAATTATCCAAAAGCTGTGTAATTAAAAAGTCAGATGAAAAGTTAGATAAGAGAATAAAGAGAAATTAGCTTGACCAATGAAAGCACCAAGCCTCAGCCCAGACCCGAATGAAAAAAATGGAATAGTGATGTTTTTGTCCATGGACTTCATGGGAGGACTATAAAAAGAAAAATATTGAGGTCCAGTGAGTTTCCAACTTGATTTGATGAGATGAACGATAAAGACACACTTATCGTTCTCTCTCACGTAGTTTAAAAAATGAAAAGACTGTGATACCAGAATGGAACCAGCTAATGCTACCTCCAAAATATTAGACCGCTCTTTCCTGAAAGTCTTCATGGGAATTGACAACAGGAACATGGATTCTACTGTGAGCTATATGAACTAAACAATTTTTAAAATCATAAAAAAAAGAATAATTAAGAGCTTTCATCCGGGTTTGATAAATTAATAAACAAGCCAACTTAAATGTTAAAATGGCCTCTTATCTGACTTTTGTAAGTTTTTAGATCAAATTAATCATGTTTAAATTTATATTTTTTGCATAGATAAACATCATTTCCATTTTATTATTTTTTATTTGTATTAATACTTATCGTATAAATTATTTAAATGCATGAAATTTAAAGTTGGGTATAGACGTTGCATCGATTCGTTAGAGGTTAATTATGTTGCTGTTTCATAGTCGATTGGAATATATAAGTCATCATGTCACTGCAGTGTCTTATCATGAACACCATTGGGTTTTTTTTGTATTCCCTATGCAATTGACATTATCGATGACTTTGTATTTTGATCGGTTATGTTTATTTTGAAATGTTTTAACCGTGCAATCTGTGCAGCCAATCTATACTCAACATTTTAAAACAAATTTTATAAAATTCATCTGTGCGAACGTATTTAAATGTTAAATTTATGTCGGGCATGAATGGCTGTATAGTTTTGTAAAGTTATATTAAGGGAGGGTAATCTTAGGTTATTCGTTTCGTAGTTGTATTGGCTCAATGGATTGGATATATTTGTGTAATTAGTAGATGTAGTATGAGATCCGCTATGGGCAGGATTGCATATATATGCCACACACCTTCTGTTTGCCTATGGATGGGTTTGTAAGATGGCAAAGGATCGCAATCCATTCCTATTGAGTTGTTCTCCTTGCCAACAGATGTAGCATTCCTGTTGGCGGAGAGACAATGTCTTCTCTAACTCTACTTACTGTTCAGACATACATTCCTGACAGTATAGTATTTTGTGTTGTCGTATTTTCATGCTACATTGAATACATAAATGTATCAGATGGATTGACACCAGTTTGACTGCGAACTTTTTGGCCTAAGGTTAAATAAAGGATAGAATATTTTCTTTTCAAATACAATCTATATAGTCTATTCATACTCAACTCACTAAATAAATATTAAACTCATTATTGAAATCTATTTAAATGTAAAATTAAAGATTAATATAAACATCTAAAATGTTAAAATTATTCCTCAAATTTAGAATGATTTTATATGTGCGTAAATAAATATTTTTATGTGTTAATGTCTGGAAGTGGCTTTTATTTTTTTATATTTAAGATATAAAGTTATATTTTATAATCTCTGCTGTTCCACTGAGCTAGCGACTTGGGCTAACGATCTAAATATTAAATAAAGTGGAATCTTATCAGCGCATATCTGCCTACTCTATAATTTTTTCTAGGTTTAAATGCCTAGATGGTGCCCTGTACAGCAGATATCGTAGTTTGCGGTTAAATTCGATCTTCACTTGTTTTCTATATATATAAAAGTTCCAACCAGTTACCACCTAAACATTCACAGTAAATATAATAATCAATATTTCTAACTGCTGTCAAGGCAACCTTCTCACCTTTTTAATAGCAAGAATGGAAATCCATTCTTACAATGGTCCATGAATATATATGGACACTTAAAGATTGCAACTTGTCTATAGAGTATAAAATATTGTTACAATGAAGTTTAAATAAACCTCTTTAAACATGAATAAACATGTCACTATAATGCAGACTAATAAATAGTCATATATAACATTACTTAATGCGATACTTTTAAACTAGATTAAAACAACATTTGGCAGATAGAAATTCAGCAATATATTTACATAAAGAAAAATTTGGTCTTGTCAATTTTAAGATTACCCTGTTAGAATGTATAATTAAACAAAAAGAAAGATTTGAAAAGGAAAGTTTATACATAAAGATGTTAAATCCTGTTCTGAATAGGATATTATAATGTAAAGAAAAAGAGAAGAGAAAAAATATTTTGTGAAATTTAATAGAATGTTTTTGTTTTTAACAAGAAAGGAATGTAAAAATGTGTTAATTGAAGAAAAGATGATAAAAAAACTATATTTTGTAACAATAAAATGTTTATTTAGCAAAATGTAAAGTTGGAAGCTGTTGGGAAAAGAAATCATAGTAAGTAAAGAATATATTTTCCAAAATAGTATGTATATGTGACAGGATTTTTATTTTTGTTTTAAAAATTTTTATGGATTTTTTTTTTTTACCTTTTTATATATTTTTAGTTCCTTGAAAAAGACTATAAAAAAATAAAGAAATAGTCGAAAAGTTGGAAATCTATTTTAATATATATTTCATTTTGGTGGCAAAAAATAAAAAACAAGTTTTTAAAATATTTGATGTATTTTATAATTATTTTCTAAAAGTATTTTGACCACTTTTAATAAAGAATCTAAGGTGAAAGAGTTTATTTTTATTTATAACATAACTTAATGCAATACTTTTTAATTGCCCATGTATTATTTAGAAATAAAAAGCGAAATAGTGCCTAAAGCTAATCTGGGATAATGATGTAATTAAGTTACAACCAGTCACCACCTAAACATTCACAGTAAATATAGTAATCAATATTTCTAACTGCTGTCAAGGCAACCTTCTCACCTTTTTAATAGCAAGAATGGAAATCCATTTTTACTAATGGTCCATTGAATATATATATATATATATATATATATATATATATATATATATATATATATATATATATATATATATATATATATATATATATATAATGTAATTACTTGCAACAATATTGATCAAATCATGAACATATTGAAGGATATTATCAGTTTCAAACTTATTGCTGATAATGTGGAATAATCAACTGTAATATTTTTTGCTCATCATATGGATATGACTTTTAATGTCTGAGATTATTAGAATATTTAATAGTTTGGAATGGGTACACTATTTAATGCCCATATTTTTTCAGTAGCAATACATGTTTGAATTTCCATTTAGTATTCATCTCATCAGCAGCAATCTATTGATTGGGTTTTATACAACTCTTTGCAAAAAATATCTAACATTTAAGAGCAGTTTTATTTCACATAATGGTAACCATGTAATGTACCTACCTCCACATCCTCTCAAACAATGAAATTTGTTCCAAGATGGATAATATAATCATCAATAAGACCTGGACCTTGACTTTCTAGATAATGCAATAAATTACATTACCTGTTGTCATTAATTTTAAAAAAAATAATCCAGAAGCAGCATGATCAAGGTTTGAATCCTATCTTTGAACAATAATACATAACTATATATATATATATATATATATATATATATATATATATATATATATATATATATATATATATATATATATATATATATATATATATATATATATATATATATATATATATATATAATAACCATTATCAATCTACTGCAGAATGAAGGTCTCTCAAAGTTTAATCCATCTTCTCCAATTTTCAGCTTTTTTCTCCACATCACCCCTGCACACTTTCTTATTTAATGCATCCATATAACATGTGCTTTCTTTTTGGGTCTTTTACAATCTCTTGAAATCATGTTTAAGATTTTAACTGTCCATCTATTATCATCTCTTCTAGCAATATGTCAAGCCCAACTTCACTTCAATCTTTTAATTTTTTTCAATGATGTCATTAACACCTGTTTGTTCTCTTCCCCATACATTCTGTTTTTGATCACTTCTTGTTACTTCAACTTGCATCTCTCCATACTTCTTTGAGTGGTCTAAAGTTTTTGTATTTCTCTTGTATTAAGTGTTCAAGTCTCAGATCCATAATTAAGAAGTGGTAAACCGCATTTGTTAAAAACCTTCCTTTTCAAACACATAGGCATATTTCCTTTTAGTAACAAGTTATATCTACCAAAAGCACTCCAACCAAGTTTAATTCTATAATTAATTTCATCCATTATGTTCTCGTCTATATTAATAATCTGACCAAGATATTTGTAACTTTTAACTTCTTCCAACTCATCATAATAAATCTTTATTTTTATATTTTTAGCAGATTGATTAAACATTACTTTAGTCTTTTTAACATTTATCTTTAGTCCTACTTTCTACTTTCATTTGATAACTCCTGCAACATTTCCTGCAGCTCTGGAGCATTATTTGCAATAACAATTACATCATCTGCAAAATTGAAATGACTTAAATAATCTCCATTTACGTTCACTTTTTTAGTTTTCCATTTTAATCCACAAAACACATCTTGTAGCACTGCTGTAAAAAGATTTGGAGATATGGTGTCACCTTGTCTTACATCCTTCTCCACATTGATTTTCCCAGTATCATTGTGTAATCTAATTGTTGCTGTTGCATTTTTATAAATATTCTTTAAAATATGACAATATCCTGCATATATACCTTGATGATCCAATGCTTTAATAACTGAAGGACTGTTTATAGAATCAAATGACTTTTCATAATCTACAAATTCAAAATATAATGGCAACTCATATTCATTTGTCTTTTCTATAACTTCTCTCAATACCTGGATATGATCTATTGTACTGAAACCACTTTTAAATCCAGCTTGTTCTCTTGTTAGGTGGAAGTCCAATGTTCTCTGTAGACGAGTTGTAATTATCTGGGTAAAAAATTTGTATAAAACTGATAAAAGGCTGGTAGGTCTGTAATTTATAATATCTTCTTTATCACCTTTTTAAAATATTAATATTATTACTAATTTCTTCCAATCATCTGGTACATCTTTTTCATTTCACCATTTGATATATAACTTTGCTAATTTTTTTTCTATTTCCTCACTTGCTTCTTTTAATATATCAGTTATAATTCCATCATTACCTGGAGCCTTTCCTTTTTTCATACATTTAATTTCATGTTTCACTTCTTCATTTAA